>LAZP02000081.1:15390-27826 GCA_001272575.2 Ophiocordyceps unilateralis
CTCCCCCTCCTCCCCCTCTTCTTCCTATACCCTACCTCGCTCGACTACCTAGTATTGTATGTATGGATCCCTTCTCCCCCCTCCCACCTCCAAGGCATGTAATGTTTGTACATACGAAAGTACTCGTACCTGCGTTCCAGGCGGCAGAGCGGCATCGTCATCGTCGTGCCGGACCTCGGGTGGGCCAAGGTTTTTGGCTCATGGCCCTCTCCGTTCTTCCCCCCCCTCTCCCAGGCTCCCAATGCCAATGCGCCCGTCCAGGCTCGCCTCGGGCGGCACAGTTACATGGCCAGTCGCTGTAGATGGCAGATCGGGCCAGATGATAGTGTTGAGCGAGAAGCGACTGGCGTCATTTTGACTCTTGGGCCGCACCACTGTCATCCATCCATCCATCACTTCACTCGGCGCGGTAGACTCCAGAGGCGCCTCCTCGTGTATTCGTACATACAGCAGCCTCGCCCTCCCTGTTCCTCCTTTCATTTCCTCTTCCCTCCTCCTCCTCCTCCCCCTTCCCCCTCCTCTTCCTCCTCATCCTTCCTCTTTTCCAAGCAGCCGCGCCTCTCCACTCTTTTGGTGGCTTATCTTCCTCCTGACTTGACGTCTCCCGCTCGTTGGCCCTTGAAGCGTCGGGCCTCTTGCCGGGCCGCAGAACGCATGGCGGACGGCAGCAAGACGCCGGCACACAGGTAGGTTGTATCGTGTACGGCATCGACGTCATTATTGCCCACCTCCCACCGAATCCGGCCGATTCTGCCCCTTGGACGGAGGAGACAACAACTCACCGCCGGGCCTCAATAATCATTGTACATCCATAGCTACCGACGAAAGGGGTCGTCCATCTCCAGGCTGACTGATGGCAAAACATGGAGACGGCAATGCCGCCTTGTGCCCAACCGCAGGGTGGCTGACTGCTTGCTGCACGCCATCGCGCGCAACAAGCACCAACCGCGGCGCGGCCCAACGCCGGACATCCGTCCATGCTTTTCGGAATCGCGGGGATGGATAGACGCCCCGATCGTTGCCTATACTGCACGTGCGGTTCCCTTTCCCCCGTCTTAGACAGGTCTGCGCACATGGCCTGTGATGATGATGCTGACCCGGGGCGGGGGTGGTTTTCGTCGAGTCATGGCCCCTGTTTCAAGTATTGCTACCTGCATTCTTACACGCACATTCGCCGACTCGAGGTAACTTTTTCCGCCTCGTCTCTCCCCCTCTCACTCACGCACACACACACACACACTCTCTCTCTCTCTCTCTCTCTCTCTCTTTATGTCTCTGTCTCCGTCACTCTCCCGGCCGCCGGCTCTCGGGCCCCGCCAAAGGACAATAGTGGCCGGGGCTGACGGCCACGGGATTGGCTGTGCTAATAGTGACGGGCGGGTACCCTCGAGTCTGCCGCGACGGGTAGAGGCGCCTTGCTGCAGCACAGCATCGTGCTACAGACAATAGGATCCACCGCGGGCGCCTTTTCTGACTCTACATTACCGCTGCTAGAGTATCGACGATGACCGTCTACCGTCTACTAGGTAGTACTAGTAGCTATTGTCCCGTAGAATGCCGCTGCTACAGCCTGCAGGCTACGGATACACCACTGCACTGCAGAAAGCACCGTCTGGTCGGGCCACGACATCCCCATCTCTATGTGGAACTGCTTCGCCGACAGGAACCCCTGACATGCCATCCGACGGGCCCAGGAACAGGGAACGGGGTACCGATACTTGGCTGACCCGCCACAGGGGCCGCAATTGGACTCTTTGGGGGGGGGTTCCTCGTCTCGCCGGACCTGGAGGGGCGGGGCATCTCGTGTATATGTACCTGTACATCTGATCGTACTAACCCAAGGCACCTCTCCTCAACCCCCCTCCCCCCCCTCAAAGAGCCCGTCCATCAATCGCCCCGAGTATCGCTGCATTCATCGTCAGAGATGGGACTTCGGCTCTCGCATGGCAAGATTGCTTTTGCTTTCTCATCTGTCCATCGCCTCTCGGGCCATGCAATTCGGTATTTGGCGCCGACTCCGTGTCACCCGAGACCGCCCCTGACCGATCTCCGTCTCCGTTGGCTCCCATTGCTCTCCTTGACCGAGCCGACAGACGGGACCGCCCTCTGGCCGTGTCTTCCGTCTGTCTGCCTCTCCGCCTTTTGTCTCTCCGCCTTTTGCACATCTGCCCTCATCACCCCTATTCTCCTCCTCTCACATGATTGACCAACAGCTGCGGCCAACAGCCGCACCGACAACTTGTAGCCGACGACCATGGTCGGGGTAGTCTCTAGGGTAGCTCAGTTCCTGCCGACGAACCGGATCGCGTCCCGGTCTTGCTGACCCTATCTCCCTAGATCTGGAGCCGACCGCCTACTTAGACCCCTACATACTACATCTAAAGTATTTCATGCGCTTGATCTCGTTTCTTCACTTGAAGCCTGAGCCTCCCGGCGGTGTCACCTGTCAGCACGGACGCATACCGTGCTGCACAGTACGACCTGTCAGGAGAGGGAGAGGGCGGTAAGAGTGCACTCACTATTCGCATGGACCGAAGGTGAGAGAGGCGGGGAAGAGGGAGGGGAGAGGCAGACAAGGCCGAAGGGGAGAGAGAACGATAGCAAGGTTCGGGGAAAACAAAAAACGTGCTTCCATACGGCCAGACAGCGCACTCAATCGGCTCTTGGCGCATAGCGGACCGGGAAGCAGATCCGGCCAACGAGGAGTCGACAATCGGCCATTACAATTGCACCACGATCCTACCGTTCGGGCTTACGGCGTATGTATACAGACTCTGCGTGCCGTGAGCCGGAAGCGGGCTGTCAATTCCACCTGCTCCACGACAGAGTGTTGCACTGCCGGGGGAGCGAGCGGAGGGGGGTGGCTCCATCTTGGCAGCCGCCTACAACTTACATCTATACAAGCATACGACGGACAGAAAAACGGAGGGGGAAAATAGGGAGACGGACGATGAACAGGAAGGGCGGAAAAGAGACGTCGAGATGAACGAGTCAGGCGGGACTCCAGGGGAAGCGTCAGACAACAGAAGACACCACCATGGGCAGAACGTGCATACATGTTCCTTCACGGAGACAGAGAGAGTGAGTGAGAGAACAACGACGCTCCTTTTCCCGTCGGGACACTACGCGACCCAGCCGCCCATCCCAAGACGAAGAAGCATTTTATCGTGGCACCACGCACGCCAAGGTTCCGTCTCCGTAGCCCCGTCTCCCCCCCCCCCCCTTCTCTCTCAGCTTCGCGAGATCCGAGCAAAGCATTGTTGCTTCTCCTTCCCTCGTTCCTTGCTAGAGAGACATGGACAGTGGCGAGATCCGACGTCGGTCTCCTTGCGTGTTTCCTTGCTTGGACATGGGGCCTTATCACCCTGGGAGGCGGTGGGCGGATTCGACGGACGGACGACGCGGGCAGGGGCGCGGCCTGGCTGTTTTTCCTTTCTCGTCGATCGAGAAGGCGGTAATCTCCTTGTTTAATTCCTTGTTTTGCCCACGGTTTCCTGGCTTCGAGTTGTTGGCTTCGGGAGTTTGAAGAGAGACCGTCACGATAGGTGCCGTTGCCGTGGGGTCTCGACCATAAGTCGACCCTTTTACATGCTGGAATGCGTGCCAGCTAGCCTTTAACTGCCTTAGTATGGATTTCTGTATTGTATGTATATGGATGTCTACCAAAAATTTGCGCCATCTACATGA
Source organism: Ophiocordyceps unilateralis (assembly GCA_001272575.2). Classification (NCBI taxonomy): domain Eukaryota; kingdom Fungi; phylum Ascomycota; class Sordariomycetes; order Hypocreales; family Ophiocordycipitaceae; genus Ophiocordyceps; species Ophiocordyceps unilateralis. Next base: position 19,078 of record LAZP02000081.1, read on the forward strand.
TGAAATGAAGCAAGTGTCGGCGTCGTCTCCCCTGCAAAGAGGAATCGATTGAGTCGAGTCACGGCCCCGTCCGCGTAACCGATTAACTCTCGTAGGCGAGACTATTCTAGAGCTCGACACGCCCAGGAACTGCCGGACACAAGCAACACTCCCAGGATTGCCTCCCGCGTGAGAGCCGCCACCACGCAAAAGACGACTTCTCATCCCCAACGAAGAGGGGGGGGGGGGGACGATTAAAGAAAAACGTGGCCGCTGTAAGGGCCTCGAGCTCGTCGCCCCCATGTCGCCATGGACAACGACAAGCACGGCAAACCAGAGGCCCGTCGACCGGGATCGTAGCCAAGGCCACCCCCCCCCCCCCCCAAAAAAAAAAACCCTTGGCGCTTCGATACCCGAGGCCAATTATCGGCGGCAGTGACAAGATCAGGGAGCGAGGAACCATGGCCTTGCTCCCTCTCCCTCAATCCAGCCTGGACCTTGCTCGGGTCGTCGGCCTCGGCCGGGGCGGCGGCGGGAGGCTGGGAGGCTAGATATTTAAAGATAGAGGAGATCGGATGGGAAACATGCCCATTTTTTTGATCAATTTTTCGTCAATTGAAACAGGAGTAGAGTTGTATTCAAAAAGACGATGATGGGTGAAGTAGGGGAATCCGTCTGTTGTTATTATCGACGCGCGGCTGAGGCACGACGTAGCGGGAGTTTCTCGGCTTTGGGGGCACCTGACCCGAACGACAATCGAACAATTGCTATCATAGCGACAAGTACTAAGCCAGTACCTTGTAAAGGTCCGCCCCGTACTCAGAGCTTTCCGTATTAGGTAGATACTAAGTGCCCAGTCTCCCAGCTAATACGAACGAGAGAGGTGGGAGGGGGGTAGAGACTAATTCGATTGATTGATTCAATGCCAGGGCACTGCCGTCACGAACAGCATTTCAGGCCAAAAAAAAATAACCGTCAAGGAGAGCCAAGGGCTGGGCGCGAGTCTGACGTTCTCGACCAAATCTCGTGGGCCGGCATTCGTCGCATTTCAACCTGGCTGCCGGCTTGAAGCTAAGGTACCTAGGGCAGGATAGGTACTTCTGGAGACGCGCGAGAGACCCAGTCAGTACCCCCACCCCGGGGCCATATCAGTGAGCTTAGGTAAACCACCGGGCAACGTCACCGCAACGGGGGGGGGCGGCGACACAGCAAAGTTGGGCAAGATGCCGCTCGGTCCCGGCCTTCGGCATCGATAATATTACGTCCTTGATTTATCCTCGTCCGTCGAGTGCCCTTTTTAAAATAAAACGTAGTTTCCTCTTGACACGGACGACCACACACGTTAATTGAGGAACGAATCGATAGATCCCACCCAAGCTCAGAAGCAGGGTTTACCCGCGTTCCAGCATCCTCATCACCGCCAATAGTAGTTTTCCAACCCCCCCCCCCCCACGCCGACTCCATCTGTCCCTCTCGTCCTTGGTCCTTGGCCTCACCTTCTTCCCCCCCCCCCCTTTCCGCCCCTCCTCCCCTTCGCGACCCGTTTCTCCCACGTCATGAAAGTGCTCAGCAAGGCAGAAGAGGATGCTCACTACTCTGTCGTCCTCAAGGGCGGCATCGTCGGCGGCATCGCCGGTTTCGGCCTCGGGCTCGGTGGCGTGCTCTTCGCTTCCCGTCGTTATCCGGCCTTTCGCGGCCTGACGCTGCCGTTTCGTACCTTTCTCGTCACCTCGAGCGCTACCTTTTGCGCCATCGTCAATGCCGATCGTCAGAGCACCATCTTTCAGCGCTCGCAGCATGTTGATAGCGGCTATCGCGATGGCAGTCAGCGCGCTGCTGACATGATTCGCGAGAATGAGTCGAAATACCAGCGCTTTCTCGCTTGGGGCCGCGACCATCGCTACTCCATCGTCTTCGTTTCCTGGGTCGCTAGCATGGGCGCCGCCTTGGTCATGGTCGGCCGCGCGCCCATCTCTACTCCCCAGAAGCTCGTCCAGGCCCGTGTCTACGCGCAGGCTCTGACCCTTGCCGTCCTCGTCGTCTCCGCCATCTTCGAAATGTCAGACGCCAAAGAGGGCAGCGGCCGCTGGGAGACGGTCCTCGTTGTCGACCCCAACGACCCGGAGCACAAGCATGTCATTGAAAAGAAGGTGCACAAGGAGGATTACCAGGGCCAGGACCTGTGGAAGGGTACGAATCTCATCAATTTTGCCCGTTTCCGGTTGACCTTTCGTCATTGTCCTCGTTGCTAACTTGATGCCTGTCCCAGACATGGTCGAAGCCGAGGAAAGACGGCTCAAGGCCCAAGAGGCCAACTCTACCAAGTCGTAGCCAAAACGACTTGGCTTCTTCAACCCATCTCGACGCATTATTGACTAAGTCAACTCTCTGCGGTTTCCAACATGGCTCGTATCTGTTATGTGAGAGCTCTCATGACGCTCGGAGTTGGAGGAGGTGCAAACATTTGCGGTCTATTGTTTTTCTACCCATCTTCTTCTTTCACTTTTGAAGAGCGAGTCTGTGCAGCGAAATTTAGACTGGAAGAGGGACCAACCTTTCCGGAAGGTTGATGGAAGTCCATGTCGAAATCCGATGGACCAAGAAGAAAGCTTACATGTATATACAGACAGACTGTTGCTTCACTACTGGTGCAACTCCCCTTCCTCGGCCGACGCGTTCCGCTTTCCATTAAGCTCTGAGCCGCGTCTTCATACGTCAATGGTAAACTGGCTGATCTGCGGATAGTAGGCGTGCCTTGCCAGCTCGAGAATTGTGACGTCTCCGTAGACGACGGTGCCGTCAAAGCCGCCGATCATCAGCAGCCTGCTGTCGTGCAGTACGGTGGTGTGATAGCCACGGGCGGAAGGGGCCTTGCCGTAGGCTTCGCGCTTATCCCAGGTCATGGTGACGAGGTTGAGCAGTAGCAAGTCGTTGCGGTACTCTTCGCCGTCGTGGCCGCCTAGGACGAAGAGATAGGAGCCGACCAGGGTTGCAGTGTGCGACAGGCGGCGAAAGGAGACGGGAATGTCGACGGCCTTCCAGATGCGCCTTTCGACATCGTAGATCCAGACGTCGTCGAAGCATTCGGTGCCGTCGGAGCCGCCGTAGATGATGAGCTTGCTGCCGCTCATGTTGCCGGTGTGATAGCCGCGGGCCTTTGGTCGGGGAGCGTCGTCTGCCTCGCTGTCGTCGTGGCCCGATATCAGCCTCCAGGTCATCTTGGAGACGTCAGCGACGTCGAGGCGCCAAATGTCGTTGAGAGCCTTGTCGCCGTCGCCTCCGCCAAACACGTATATGCCATTGCGGTAGAAGCAAGCCGAGTGAGCACGGCGCGCGCACGGCGCATCGTCACCGAGGATGCGCGGCCTCGTCCAGCGAAAGTTGAGCGTGTCGAGGACGTAGACGGCGTTGTAATAGGCCGGCCCGTCGCCGCCGCCGAAGAGAACGAGCTTCTTGCCGACGGCTGTGCATGTCATGGCCCGTAGCGGCGGTGGCATCTCGCCGACGATGTGCGGCACGGACCAGTAAAAGGCGTCGCCGTCAAGGACGTAGACGTTGTTGAAGCATGCTCGCGAGTCCCATCCTCCGAAGACGATGATGTTGGAGCCAACGGGCGTCGCCGTGTGCGCTCGTAGGTTGTGGTGTGGTGAGCCGCTGGTGAAGGCTTTGGACCAGTACATGGCCGATGCCGGCGCCGGCTTCACGTCGGGCGCATCCTTGGGGTCTTGGAGCGGAGGAAAGGGAACGTGCGGCCCGCGCGGCGGACGGCTGACGCGTGTGGTTGTGGCTGTCGTCGTCTGTCGCGAAGCCGGAGCTGGAACCGGAGCCGGAGTCGAGGCCGGAGCTGGCGCCGGGACCGGAGCTGGAGCTGGAGCTGAAGCCGGAGCCGGAGCTGGGGTCGGGATCGGAGCGGGAGTCGGAGCTGGGGCCAACGACTTGCTGCGGCTGGTGGCCTTTGCGGGAGGCTGCCGCGACTGGGCCTGCTTTTGGGCCTGCTTCTGGGACTGCCTCTGGAGATGTTTCCGGGACTTCTTCTGGGGCTGCCTCTGAGGCTGCTTCCCCTTGTGATTTTGGCGCTCGTCTTCATCCTCGTCGTCTTCATCGTCATCGTCTTCATCGTCATCGTCTTCATCGTCATTGTCATTGTCATTGTCATCGTCGTCACCATCGTCATCGTCGCTCTCGCCATCGTCGACTCTGCTCGAGCTGGGCGGTGACTTCGGGGCAGCGGAGGCGATAGAAGGCGGCTGTGGACGGCGGCGAAGGGCAAGGTCTGTTGTCTTTCGACGACCGTCGGCCGGGCTGCCGCCGGCCAGATGGCCTGGCGTATGGCTTCGCGGCAACGGCTGCGGCTTGTCGTCGGACCGCGCCACCGCCTTAGCCATGGCCGGTGACGGCTTGTCGGCCGGCGCGGCCGAGTCCGGCGACATGCTGTATCCGAGGGTATTTCATCAAGCCGTGGAGCTCCTCGAATCCGACCATCGTCGACGGAGCCTCGAGCTGAAGCTGAGTGAGGGAGGGGTGGGGGTTGCGGGGGTTTATTATACCAGTACTACTAGGAACTACCTACTATCTAGCAGTAGGTAGGTACTGCTACCGCCGGCCCTGATCTTCTCCAGTTAGCTCACCGCAAATCCCCGCAGGAGTTGACTTGCACGGGTACGGGCAACTCCCGCGGGCACAAGTGTCCAGGTACCTTCCGTTTGCTCACCAGCTGCCAGAAATCCATCGAGACGAATTTTTTCGCCGCCACACAAGCAGCCGAACCACGGCAGTTGGACTTATCCCGGACAGCCTCACAAGTGACCGAGAGGCTTACATTAGTAGATTCTGTTGTGCGAAGCCACCGGGCCGGTCCGAGCCGAGTTGATCCGCCAGCATGTCTGACAAGGGTGAGGCTTCTCCGTCCTGTCACAGTCGAGCAGACAACGAGGGTGGCAACTCGATTTCGGAAGAGCGAGCTGCGAAGCGACTTAAGATGGACGCTCCAGCCGAACCCGAAGACGCTCATGCCACTGTCGAAAATGGCCATCAAGCTCAGAGCCAGGCACAGACGGACCGGGAAGCCAAAGCCGTTTACGACCGCCACTCTGGCCTGGCCCAGGTCAAGAAAGAGTAGGCTGTGTGCCCCGACTCTGATAAAGAAACCAAGAGACCAACTGACGCTCGTCTACAGATACCTCATCGACGTTTCTACACTAAAAAGCACCGCCTCAGATGCTGTGGATGATGATGAGGCCGAAGCCGGTCGTGCTGTCTCTGGTCCCGACTCCATTCCCAAGGATAAAATTAAAAGAAAAAAGGGCCAGAACACGGAGCGCACCTTTGGCAAGTTCGACGACGCCATCCGCCTCTGTAATAGCATAGCATTCTCTCCCGAGTTCTCCCCTCGCGAATGCAAGTTTGGCCATCGCTGCAATATGTGCCATGACCTCCGAAAATACCTCGCAGAGGGTCGACGCGCCGACCTCGACACCTTTGACGGCAAGTGTCCCGTCTTCGAGCAGTACGGCTCATGTCCGTCCGGCTGGCGGTGCCGCTTCGTTAAGAGCCATATGCATGAGGTGACGAATGACGATGGACGAAGCGAGCTCGTTTTGCGAGGCACACCCGGTGGGAAGGACGACTTGGGGGCCCAAAAGGACAAAGATGGAGACGAGGAGCCGAAAGCTGAGCACGAGGATCGCCGGCCGGGCGTCGTCAACGTCGTCAGCTTAGCGAACAAGGTCTTACTCAACCGCAAACGACTCGACTTCTCCAAAGCCGACCAGTATGTCGCCTGGATGAACAAGGAGGCCGAGATTAATTCCGAGTTTCACCATCGCCGCAAAGAGCAGTCTTTTGACAGTATCGATGATCTCCGCGCCCGCTTCGTCGACCCGCCCTTCAAGCCGTCGGAGAAGCGACGCCTCTATTTCGGCCCGGAGACGCCCACGCTCGCGCCCCTGACGACGCAGGGCAATCTGCCCTTCCGTCGGCTCTGCGTCGAGCTGGGCTGCCAGCTGACGTACTCGGAGATGGCCATGAGCCTGCCGCTCCTTCAGGGCTCCAAGGCCGACTGGACGCTCCTCAGGGCTCACGAGACGGAAATGACGCCGCCTCGCTTCGACCCGGGCCGGACTTTTGTCTTCGACAACTACGTCAACGCCGACGACGTCAAGTTTGGCGCCCAAATTTCTGGCAACCAGCCGTGGATGGCGACAAAGGCGGCCGACGTCCTCCACCGCTTCTGCCCGCGTCTGCGTCTCATCGACCTCAACTGCGGATGCCCCATCGACATGGTCTTCAAGTCCGGCGGCGGCTCCGCTCTCCTCGAGTCGCAGGGCAAGATGGAGCGCATGGTGCGCGGCATGAACGCCATGTCGGGCCCCATCCCCGTCACGGCCAAGATCCGCACGGGCGTCAAGAGCAACCGTCCCGTGGCGGCCCAGGTGCTCGGAAGGCTCGCCTTTGGGGCGCGCGAGCACCGCGCCCGGCTCGGTGCCCCCGGCTGCGCGGCGGTGACGCTGCATGGTCGGAGCCGTGAGCAGCGCTATACCAAGCGCGCCGACTGGGCCTACATCGCCGAGTGCGCCGCCTTGGTCGGCAGCTACAACTCCCAGCGGGACGCGCTGACGGACACGGCCGCCGCCCCGGACGAGAGCTCGCTGCCCAATGATAAGAACGGCCGCATGTACTTTATCGGCAACGGCGACTGCTTCTCCCACGTCGACTACTTCGACCACGTCGAAAAGGCCCGCGTCGATACCGTCATGATCGGCCGCGGCGCCCTCATCAAGCCCTGGATCTTCGAGGAGATTGAGAAGCGCCAGTATCTCGACAAGTCGTCTTCTCAGCGCCTGGCCTACATCGAGCGCTTCGTCCGCTTCGGCCTCGACGCCTGGGGCTCCGACGAGCTGGGCATCGGCTTCACGCGGCGTTTCCTCCTCGAGTGGCTCAGCTTCGCCCATCGCTATCTCCCCATCGGCTTGCTTGAGCATCTGCCGCCCAGCCTCAACGATCGGCCCCCCGCCTACCGAGGACGTGACGAGCTGGAAACGCTCATGGCGTCGGCCAACTACAAGGACTGGATCAAGATCTCGTACGTCCTTCACCTTGTCTGCCTCTCCTCCCCCCTTTTCCCCCCTGGATGAATAAAAACGGTTGGCCACTGACATGTGACAAAAAAAATTTATCAAAATCAAATCTAGCAACATGTTTCTCGGACCCGTCCAGTCGGGCTTCCAGTTTCAGCCCAAGCATAGATCCAACGCCTACGAGGCCGAAGGCTAAGCTGGGGCCTGACCATCATACCGCCCGTGCTCCCCCTCTTTAACAGGATAGCACCGACGGGAGATTCGAGGGAACGAGAAAGGGGGGGGGGGGGGGGAGGCTGCGTATTCTTTTACCGGCGGCGTGCACCACGGTTTTATAGACAAGACGCAAAAAGACGAGGGGACGAGACGAGATGAATGATGAAATGACGCAGCTAGAGACTATGACGTGTCGCTTTTCATCGCTACGGCAGACAAATAGACGGGACAAAGAAGAGGATGATAGTAGATCAAGCTAAAGCCATTTCTTTTTTCAACGCCTGCTCGACCCGAGCCCGAATGGAAGCACACAAGGAAAAGGGGGCAAAAAAAAAAAGGAGATGACGAGTACCGTCTCCTTCACGAGTAGAAATGACTCCTCTGCATGCCATCGGCGGTAGCATACTCCTTCTTCCCCTCCTCAGCCAGCGTCGTCGTCGTTGCAGAAACCGGCTTCTGACCATCAGCCGCCTGAATCGTCTTGACCTCTGTTGTGGCGGGCCGCCTCAGCAGCTCGAGGTAGGTAGAAGGGAGGTAACCCTGACGTCCGTCACGAGAGCGACAAAGCCACCACTCGCTAGGGTTACCGGCGGGATCATTCTTGGAAAGCACAGCGACGAGATCCGATTTTCGGGCGTGAAGCTCGAAGCCGCCCTCGGCAAGAGGTAAGAAGTCGTACAGTAGACGGCAGAACTCGAGCTTGGAAGGATCGACGAGTTCCTGCTGCTGCTGTTGGAGGAGGAGTCTCCGCTCTTCTTCCTCGTGGGAGGCGGCCAGGGAGCGAATCATCTTGGACATGAGGTAGGGGAGGCCGAAGGCGGCGGCGAGGAAGAAGAAGAGCGGCTTTCGGCTCGCGCGAGGCGGGTGGGCTGCGTCCGGGCCCGGACCGGCGCGACCCTCGAAGCGGGCGAAGGCGGCCGGGGTGAGGGCCGTGGCGTCGGCGGGAGGAGGACGGCCCGAGAGCTTGGCCATGAGGGTGCGAATCCAGCGCATGAGAGTGAAGATGCCGAGGATGGAGCCGAGTGTGTCACGGAGGTTGCCGAACTGCTCGGCTACGGAGACCATGGCTGTGAAGAGGTGAGCCAAGCGGAGACGACATAGAAAACAAAGCATTCCGAGAGGGGGAAAAAAAAAAAAGACTCACCAAAGAAACTGGAGTGGGTAGCCATGTAGGTGCTCTCCAGCATCTGAGCAAAGCCCCCGAAAGCAGTGACGATACCCTCAAGCATCTGGAAAGTAGCCGCAGTGCCGTTATTAAACCTGTTCGTCAGGCTATTCGGATCGTTCTGCCCGCCAGGCATACCGGGCATGCCCCCATACATGCCTCCGCCGTACATGCCACCGCCATAGCCGCCATAGCCGCCGTACATGGCACCTCCTCCATAGCCACCGAAGCGCGAGTAAGGGCTGGAATAAGGCGAAGAGTAGGCGCTTCCGTAGCCGCCGTACGGCGAAGCCCCGACACCGACGCCGACGCC
>LAZP02000081.1:31221-49471 GCA_001272575.2 Ophiocordyceps unilateralis
GGGGGGGGGGGGGGGCGAGAGAAGGGGATGAATAAGCAGGGCAAGGTGGTGATGATAGGCTCGGGCTGGCGTGCGGCAGCGAGAATCCGGGAAGAACGACTATGACGAGCTGAAGAGGCCGAGACAGTCGAGACGATGTGAGGAGCGGGAGAGACGGTGGCGGCGATGGTGGTTTATGGCCTGTGGTGGCCTGCGGTAAACCTGCGGCCAAAAAGGCGGGCGATGAAATGGCGGGCAGCAGCCGGGCCACGGACCACTCACTGCACGAGATTACCTGAGCATGGACTGGCAGTGAGCACGCAGGAGCCGCGTGCAGAAGCCCAGTGTGTACCTGTACTTCGGAAAGGCTTTCTTGATGGACCAATGAGATAGTATCGTTACTACCCAACGCTACTCGAGCTGCCGTGTTGGCGGCCGGTGGGTGGAGAGCAGGCTTTGGATGCGCCCACAAGTCAACTTGCTCAGCAGGTTGGTTTGACTGCATTGATAGCCTCTTTTACGCGGAGGTATACTGTATGCAGGCGCAAAGGGCCAATAGAGGCATCAGGTTAAGGAAGCAGAGTCGCATTTGTCCCCCTCCTTCCCCCCCCCCCCCCCCCCCCCCCCCCCCCTTCATCGCTGTCTTTCTGCCATTATCTTGTTTCTGGTGAAGCCGTCTCAACAGGGCAATTAAAGGCCTCACGTGAGCAAACACCCCCTTTCTACACAGCATGAGGTATTGCCAACCTGTACTGTGTCTATTGCCAGCTGCGCATACTGTAGGCAAGACGACCTCTGGGTCTGCTAGCAGTTTGTTGGAGTCGGACAGAGAATATGACAGATAAACTCTGTGAATCCAAACGACGAGAGCTGCAATCAGCATCGAGTGATTATCCATGCAGTAGCAATCCTACTCGTCAGATATCCCTTCTTTCGGCAACCTCTCCACCTGCCGAGGAGCGAATATGGAGGCAAGGCGCGAGCCCATCTCATTGACTGGAAGTTTGGTCTCCGCCTCCAACTTGCTCGTTAGCTCCCCCTTACAGTTGCGCGGCGGTAATCCAGTTTTTCTTGGTACATCAGTCAACACACACATACCATCCTAGATATGTGCGTATGTACAGACATGCATACAGTGGTGTGCCTACCTACCTACCTACATTTGAACACCGGTACATACATTGGGCCTTCGATGCGCAGTAGCTGTGCCGGCGAGCCCTTGTTTCGCGAGTGAAAACAGGTTATCATCTGCAGGCTGTAGGCGAGAGTTGACGGACGAATAACGGAGGCGCAAACCTAGGAACCTAACCTTGTCAGTCAATGACCGACGCCCTGGGGCAGGCCGATGGGACGCTTTCCGCGCCCGTGCCCTGCAGCTCACGTGATACCGCTATCGATGGCCGAAGGGTCGTCATCCGAGACTGACTCACTCACCTACCGTCCCGTCTCACTTGTTCTCGACAGTTGAAGCCGTTTCGGTCCAAGTTGGAGATGCAAGCAACCCCATCATCTCACACACAGCCCACCAACGGGAAGAAAAGGATAGGATGGACGAGCAGCTAGTGTGGACAGTGTCTTATACACATTACGAGCACAGTACAATGTGGCCGGCATTCAAGGTCGGCAGCCAAGGCAATGCACGGGGCAAAGACACCGGCACTGGCGCTGCAACACCAGCCGAGTGGGCGGCAAAGGGATCAACGGACACGAAGAGCAAACTCCCGCGGCTTATAATACCCATCGGCTTCACCAACCCATACGCCGCCGTCCCCGGCTCCATGCAAAGGATCTGCACGTCCAGCACAGTGTCCGTGCTATCGTCCTGCTAGTAATCGGAGCTATGGCTTAGCCCTGTGACCGCCTTGCCGGCCTCGCTTCCCCGGATGACTCTTTCGTCGCTGACTCCTAAATTTCTGCCGTGTCTGGAGATGGCTCACAATTCTCACGTAACATATAGTTTCGCCGGCCTCTTTGACGGACTCGCTCACGCTGGGGAAATTGGGAGCAGAGCCGGTACAAAGACAAGGCTGAGAAGAGACGAAGACGCGGCGATCCAGGCCGTCATCTGCTGCAAGAGTCAGCAGCCACAAGGCAAGAGAAAACGACGCTTCGAGTTGCAACAGGCACCATCTGCCTCACTCTACAACTCTCACCATGGACGGGAACGGCTCCCTCCTTGCGTCGTCTGTCGCTGCGCTGGCCATGTCCGGTCTCGCAACGCTGCCAGCCGTGCGCGCCCTCGCCGGCCAGATCCGCCATCGGACTCCCAAGGACCACTTCTATCAGGACAAGGACGGCAGCAGCACGCCCGAGACTGTCGCCGCCTTTTCCAACAAGGTCTCCAAGGCTGCCATCTTGGCTCTGTCTGTCCTGGCCTTGGCGTCGAGCGTCGCCGCCGCCGCTCTGATCACGGTCGATTCGAGCCGCCCCGGGCTGGTGCTTGAGAGCTGGCTGGTCGCCGGTTCCTGGGTATTTAGCCGCCGCCGCCCTACGCTCCCCCCTTTGTCCGGCGGCTCTCTGACGACGTGCAGGCTGTCGTGCTACTACAGGCAATCCTGCTGGCAGCCCATCGTTCGCCCGTCCAAGCCCACAATCTCGGCCTGTGGGCCTTCTTCTCCTGCCTCGTGACCCTTGCCGCCACCTCCTTCCAGGCTGTCGATGCTGGCCGACGTGCGCGGGCATTTGACGATGCCTCGTTCATCCTGCGCCTTGTCAACGTCTGCATCGCCTTCGGCCTCCTCTTTGCCTGCCTGTCTATCCCGCGCCGCCCTCGTATCTTCTTCAGGGGCAAGCCCGTCGACGATGAGTGGACCGTTTCAGCCATCAACAGGCTTACATGGACCTGGGCCGGTGCGCTCCTCAAGACGGCCCGCGGCAAGGGTGATCTTGATACGCGAGACATTGCCCAGCCGGACCACTTTATTCGAGCCCAGAATCTGGTCGCTGCGTGGCCCGATGCGAGCCTCCAAGGCAAACTGTTACGTTCCATCTTTCGCGCCTACGGCTGGCGCCTCGCCCTACAATGGGTCATCACCATCGGACGATGCGCGCTGGGAATCATGCCCTTCTGGGCGATGCTGCGGCTGGTCCAGAGGCTTGAGAAGAAGAACTCTGGCGAGTTTTCGGCCACGGATCTGTGGCTCGTCCTTTTCATGGGCATCTGCACCATGGCCGAACAGGTGAGGCATCATCCGGATCCTCGGCGCTTCGACCTGTCAATCTAACAGGAGAAAAAACCGCAGTGGATCGACGGCTGGGTCGTCTGGTACGCCATCACCAGACTTTGCATACCCGCTCGTGGCCAGCTCTCGGCCCTCGTGTTCGAAAAGTCCCTACGGCGGAAGAATGTCCGGGCAGCCGGAAAGCCGGAAGATGAGGCCGCTGACGACGACAAGGATGGCGACGACAAGGCCGACGACTCGGACTCGGCCCACGAGTCTTCCGTCACCAAGTCGCGCCAGACCATCGTCAACCTCGTCGGCGTCGACTCCAAGCACATTTCCGATTTTCTCATGATTCAGTTCTACATCATCAACAGCGTCGGCAAGCTCTTCATCTACTCGGCCTTCCTCGTCCGGCTCATAGGATGGCTGCCCTACGGGGCCGGTATCCTCGCCTGGGCGCTCGTCCTGCCCATCAACACCTGGGTCTCCAAGCTCTACATCAAGGCCGAAGACGGCCTCATGAAGACGAGAGACGGCAAGCTGGCTGTCGTCAACGAGGCACTGCTCGGCATGCGCCAGATCAAGTTTTCTGCCCTCGAGAGCCAGTGGGAAGCCAAGATCCTCAAGATGCGAGAGACGGAGCTGGGAAAGATAAGGCGAGTCTTTGCCGCCGACACGGTCCTCTTCTTCTGCTGGGTGGCCAGTCCCATCCTCCTGGCTGCGGCCTCGTTGGCCGTCTATGCGTCCGTCCATGGCATCCTCTCCCCCTCGGTCGCCTTTGTCAGCGTCGGCATCTTCAAGAGCCTCGAGGTCTCGCTTTCGGCCCTTCCCGAACTCCTGGCCAGCGGCCTGGACACGCTCGTCTCCATACGCCGGATCGAGACGTACCTGAGCGGCCCGGAGATGAAACAGACGCTGTCCGAGGGCGTCGACGTCTCCTTCGACCATGCCACTATCGCTTGGCCCGTCGATGCCGAGGTGGCGGACGAGGATCGCTTCATCCTGCGGGATGTCGACCTCACTTTTCCCGCGGGAGAGCTGTCTGTCATCTCCGGCAAGACGGGGTCGGGCAAGAGCCTGCTCCTGAACGCCCTCATTGGCGAAGCTGACCTGCTGCGTGGCGCCATCTACATGCCTCGGACGACGCCGCCTCTGGAGAGGAACGACGGCAAGGCGCATCCCGGCAACTGGATTCTCTCGGGCTCGGTGGCTTACGTCGGTCAGTCTCCCTGGCTGGAGAGCGCCTCGTTTCGAGATAACATCCTCTTTGGGCTGCCTCTGCTGGAGGATCGATACGACCGGGTTCTAGACGCCTGCGCCCTCAAAAGGGATCTGGAGATTCTGACAGACGGCGATCAGACAGAGCTGGGCGCCAACGGAGTCAACCTCAGCGGCGGACAGAAGTGGCGCGTCACACTGGCACGCGCCATTTACTCGCGGGCCGAGATTCTCGTCATGGATGACATCTTCAGCGCCGTCGACGCTCACGTGGGCCGTCACATCTTCGAAAAGTGCATTGCCGGCGACATCTGCCGCGGCAGAACGCGGATCCTCGTGACCCATCACGTCACGCTCGTCCAGCCCCAAACCAAGTACCTCGTCGAGCTCGGTGATGGCACCGTCTCCCATCACGGTCTGCTGTCCGAGCTTGCCGAGGACACTCTGCAGAAGATCAAGAGCCATGAGCAGACGGAGACGGAGACGGCGGGAAAGAAGAGGACCAAAAGCTTGGCCATGGTCGAGCCCGGGCCCACGTCGGCCTCGGATCCCCCCGAGGGCGAGACCAGCATGGACGTTGCGCCTACGGTTCCGCCCAAGGCTGGCAAGCAGTTCATCGTCGACGAGGCTCGCGAGAAGGGCATGGTCAAGCGACACGTCTATGCGACGTATATGAGGAGCAGCGGCGGCACTTTCTTCTGGATTGTCTGCGCCCTTCTCTACGCCGCCTTTGAGGCCGGCAACCTGGGTGAGGCAAAGCCAAGGGCGCGCGGCTCGCAAGTAGGGGGCCATATTGCTAAGACTTTACAGGGCGCAACTGGTGGCTTCAGAAGTGGACGGATGATACGCAGACCCAAGGTGCTGCTGCCGACGAACACGGCATGGCGTACGGCCTGTCGCTACAGCACAGCACGCAGCACGCCCCCTTGCCCACGTCCGTCTCCCGCGACGCCCGGAAGCCCCTCTCCTTTTACCTCGGCGTCTACGTCGCCCTGGCCGCGGCCAGCGGCATCATCGGGACCCTGCGGTTCCTGTGGTCGTTTGTCATGAGCATCAGGGCCAGCAAGGCCCTGTTTGAGAAGATTCTGTACGCCGTCCTGCGAACCAAGCTCCGCTGGATCGACACGGTCCCGGTCGGTCGCATCCTCAACCGGCTGACGGCCGACTTCGACATCATCGACAACCGCCTGACAGTCGACTTTGGCTTCCTGTTCTGGCGCATGCTGGGCCTGCTCGGCATCATCGTCGCCGCCATTCTCGTGTCGACGTCGATCCTGCCGCTCGCCGCCATCCTCATCTTCATCGCCGCCTTGGTCGGTAAGAGGTTCATGGAGGGCGCCCGGCCGGTCAAGCGGCTCGAGAGCACTGCCAAGTCTCCCGTCTTCGAGCTCTTCAACGCCACCCTCGCCGGCGTGTCTCTGCTCAGGGCCTTTCACAAGACTGGCGTCTACGTCGAGCGCATGTACGACCTGCTCGACTCGTGGGACTCGCTCAGCATCAATGTCTGGCTGCTCAACCGCTGGCTGGGTTTCCGCATGGCGCTCCTCGGTACCCTCTTCACCACGCTCGTCGGCCTCATCGTCGTCGGCTCGCCCCTGGTGGATGCCGCCATGGCCGGCTTCACCCTCTCCTTTGCCCTCGACTTCTCCGGCAACATGCTCATGGCCATCCGAGGCTACGCTTCGCTCGAGCTGGACATGAACGCGGCCGAGCGTGTCGTCGAATACACCGAGGTGGAAACGGAGGACCAGGGCGGCGACGACCCTCCGGCCGCGTGGCCGACGACGGGACGCGTGCAGGTGCAAGACCTGGTGGCCGGCTATGCCGCCGATCTGCCGCCGGTGCTGAAGGGTATCTCGTTTGACATTGCCAACAATGAGAGAGTGGGCGTCATCGGACGCACAGGGGCCGGCAAGTCGTCTCTGACCTTGGCCCTTTTCCGCTTCATAGAGGCCCGTTCGGGCAGCGTCCTCATCGACGGCCTGGACATTTCCGACATTAGCCTTCGCAGCCTGCGCTCTCGGCTGGCCATAATCCCTCAGGTAAGTCGGGCCTTTTGTCCATCTCTCGCTCTCTCTTTCTCTCTTTGTCTCTCTTCCCCCCCCCCTTTCCCAGCGTAACTGACTGACCTGTCTCTGCCTGCAGGATCCCGTCCTCTTCTCCGGCACCGTCCGGAGCAACCTGGACCCCTTTAACCAGCACACCGACGACGAGCTTCGTGACAGCCTCTCCCGCGTCCATCTGATCGACTCGGAGCCGGGAACGCCGTCGCACGAGTCCGCCGGGTCCGGCTCGGACGCGGCGCCGCAAAATGCCAACATCTTCCGCGACCTCTACAGCGGCATCTCCGAGTCCGGCGGGAACCTCTCGCAGGGCCAGCGGCAACTCCTCTGCATCGCCCGGGCCATCGTCTCGCGCCCCAAGATCATGGTGCTCGACGAGGCCACCTCGGCCGTCGACATGGCCACCGACGCCCTCATCCAGCGCAGCATCCGCGAGCAGTTCGGAGACAGCACCCTCATCGTCATCGCCCATCGGCTCAGCACGATTGCCGACTTTGATCGCATCCTCGTTCTCGCCGACGGGCGTGTCGTCGAGTTTGGCTCCCCGAAGGAGCTGTGGCATCGGCCCGGTGGCCTGTTCCGCGCCATGTGCGACCATAGTGGGGAGAGGGAGAGGCTAAGCGAAGTCATTACCGGTCGAGGCTCGTGATTGCAGTCCTTTTGGTGGCCGGAAGACGTCAACGTTTGAAGATGAATGGGGATTTTATTTTTTTCGGATTATCAGAGTTGGCAACAACGTCTATCTCCTTACGCGAGCGGACAGGTTCTTCACTTTTGATGCGAGCACGAGCGGAGGAAAAAGATTGATCCAAGAGAGGGATGCAAGGGGAGAGAGGGGGGGGGGAAAGGGGAAGGGGGGAGAGGAAACAGTCATATACGAAACGAAAACATGTGTTCAGACGGGTGGAGAGGAGCGATTTTGCGAACGAGGTAGAATTGGCAAAAGGAATAACCGCAAGACGCAAAGACGGGAAATCTAAAAAAGAAATTTAAAAAAAAGGGGGGGTTGATTTTATTCTCTGCCAAGTTTCTAGAGGGAAAAGAAGAGAAAGGTAAAGGCGAGGATGAATGTCTGGATAAAAAGAAGAGAAGAGAAGAGAAGAGAAAAGAAAAGAAACAAAAAGATGACCATCACTCCTCCAAGGCAGCAGCAAAATCCTTGAAAGCTTGCGTCAGATCCAAGACGGCACGCAAATGACTCTCGCGCACGACGACGACAGGGTCATGGTGGTGGTCAGGACACTGGCTCTGGGCGAGAGCGAGGGCCGTCTGCAGCGCGTTCCTAATCTCTCTTCCGTTGACGGCGGCGGCGGAAGAAGAAGAAGAAGAAGAAGAAGAAGAAGAAGAAGAAAGCGTATGGGACGGGTCGAGGACGAATCGTCTGGCGTCATTGGCGACGACGACGCGACCGTGCGAGTCGCGAACGAGACGATCGAAAGCCGTCGACCAGACGCGCTCTCGAAGAGAGAGGGATAGATTCCGATAATGGAGAGCGACGTGGACGCGGCTCAGGAAGGCGGCGTCAAAGCATCGGACGCGATTGGTGGTGAGGACGACGAGACCGCGGTAGTATTCCAGGGCGCGAAGGAAGAGGGCGACGAGGCCGTTGCGGGCAATGTCGGACGCGCGTCGTTGTTCGAGGTAGACGTCTGCCTCGTCGATGAGGACGAGGGCGCCGTACCGTTGGCCCAGGCCGAGGAAGTAATTCAGTCGCCTCTCGACGAGGTGCTCGCTGCCGGAGAGGCCCAGATCGCCGCTGGTGAGGGCTAGGAGAGGTCGGCCGCTGGCTTCCGCCATGCATTCGGCTGTACACGTCTTGCCGACGCCGGGCTGGCCGTGGAGGAGGAGGATGCGGCCTTGGCCCTTGTTGCGGACAAAGTCGCTGCCCCAGGGCTCGACTCTCGTCGTCGTCGTCGACGATGCGAACTGGCCCACGAGTGCTTCCACGGTGCGCTTGATGCCGTCGTCGATGGCGAGGTAGCAGAACGCCTCCTTGTCGGCATCGACAGCATCGAGCTTGGATACGTGAACCGCAGCCCAGCGGCGCGTGCCGAGAACAAAGGCCGGTATGATCTTGCTGCAGACGAGGAAGAAGGACCCGTTGTTTTCCGGCGCTCTTTCGCTGACGGGGTCCAAGCCTTGGAAGCCGTGAAAGGGTCCCTTGATGTCGCTCCGGGGCCGCTCGAGACTGCAGGCTCGACATCCGCAGCGAGGCGCGCTCTGAGGCAGAGTATGTCTCCTGCTCGGGGGCATCAAGAGTGGCGGAAGAGGAGGGGGAGGAGGGGGAGGGGGAGGAGGAGGTGACCATCCCCCCCGCCAGCAGCCGCGCGGCTGAGGCCGATCCTCAATGGCCATGCCGTACAACTTGTCCAAGCCGGCTCCGTCGCATATGACGCGGCCCTTCATGAAGCCCACCTGAGCCGCGTCCTCGTCCGGCCAGGCGTTCAGCAGCAAGCCGTCGTACTGCATGTACGTGGGCCGCTGGAGGAGCTCCCAGTATAGCCTGCCCTCGGCAACCTGCTTGTCGTGCATGGTCCGCCCTGCCTGGGCTTCCCAGTCCTCGGGCCAGAGCGCCGCAGGAATGACGGGCAGGCTCCCGACGGCATGTTCGCCACGCCATCGCGGCACGCCGTGGACCTCGTCCAGACGCTGCAGCCGGCTCCCGTCCGATTCCAGTAGCCAGGCGGTGACGCTGTAGCCGTCGGTTTGACTCCGGGGCATCAAGACACCGCTGATGATGTACGCGGTCCAGAAGCCGTGTCGTTTGGCGTATACCACGGTGCCGGGCTTGAGGAGCAGCCAAAACAGATCAAAGGTGGCCTGCGGGGGATCGAGCTTGTGACGCTCTGCTTCCCGCCGCACTTGGTCGCCGAGGTGCCTCTCCAGGAAGCCGAGGAGAACATCAATGTGTCGTGACGTCGTTGCGGCTTGCTCGGGGCCATGGGCGCTCGGCTGCTGGTTCCGATAGTCTGCCAGCTGCTGACGATGGTGGTAGAGGGAGCGGTAGGGAGCAGATATCCGGAACGGGTTACCAATGACCAAATCGGGGTCGTACTCGATGACGGCCTGCAGAGCATTGACAAGGTGCTCTGAGTGGATGATCATGGCTTGGGAGTGAGTATCGTCGCAGTCGTCATCATCGTCGTCGTCTTCCGAGTCGCGCTCAGGGGGAGGAGGTGAGTAAAGCCGAGCTCTCCGAGGTGCGCCTTGGAATGTCCTCGTCACAATCTGTAGCACAGGCCTCCTCCTCTGCTCGACATCTGGACCGCTCAGGGGGCCGTATAAGTCTGTCTCGGCAAAAGGTCTGTCGCGCACGACATCTATCAAGGCATTCAGCATGCAAGCGAGTAGTAGAAAGGGGCGTACACCGGGTCTCCTACTATCGACGAGCCGGCCGCCTCTGCCATAACGTTTGAGGCTGTAAATGATGTCCGGGAAATGGCCGTCTTGTTCCGTCACCTTATCCGCCTCGGTCCAGCCGGACTCCGTCCAAGGCCCCGAGGAAAGGCCAGAACTCTGTATAGAGGCGACGGCATCGTCGTCGTCCACTGCATTGACCGCACCATCGGACCCGGGCCGAGAAGAGGGAAACATGTAGACAGTCGAGGCAAGCCTTGGGCTTCGAGATGCTTGTCTGCTCCTCTCACAACCTTAGCTAGGGATGGCGGGCACTAAATAACACAAACAGGTCGTTTCGGCTGATGCCTGGCCATGATAGTCGGCGCCCGTCAGCAGCCGTCTGCGACGCCAGCTCAGCCTCCTCATCAATGCAGGAGCCATGCGTAGATTCCAATCGACTGCCTGCGGGTGAGACGCCTCCGGCCCTTTCCAGCTTCGTATGCAGGGCTTGAAGACGGCTGCCTGGCCCCCAAACTGGCGCCCTCTCGATCCATCGGTTGGTTCGCTGCAAGAGTAACCCGGTAGGAGCCGCCGAATGTACGGCCAAGCCATGACGTGATAGCGAGCTTATGCCGTCCCCCCGAGACCGCCCAGACTCTGCCAGGCTCTGTTTTGGACCCCAAGCTGCCATGTATTGAACAGAGACGACTCGGCTTTTGTCGCTTCTCACATTGAAGAAAAAGTCGTTACTCGAGCCGGTGTGCCATCCTGCCGTCCTGCTCTGCTTCCCAAACTTGCAACCCGTTCCACAAAGGCCGCGCCATCCTCAGAGCGAGCCTGACTGCTGCTATTTCTGTGTCTTCCCATCTCCCTGTCGTCATGTGCCACGTGCCATGGGGTATCGATGCGTCACGCATTTCTCACATAGGCGTTCCTGGTGCCCGAGCTCACGTTGCTGGCGTGAGCGAGGAGAAACTTGCAGCAGGTCAGGGTGAGCTTGCAAGCCTTGGTCCACCCATCATCCTGCGCGATGCCCAGCTTGATGCTCACATCGCCGATCTTGTCCCCCTCGATTCTGTACGGCAGGCTTAGCATGTTTCCCGTCGGCTCCGTTTGCTCCTGCACGTGGACACCCAGCTGCCGGACGAGCTCCAAAAAGGCCACCATGGCGTTGTCGAACTTGCGGTGCATAAACGTCAGGCCCAGTGGCATGTCACCGGAACTGTAGAGCTCCAACACGTGCTTCTTGGGCGGCGGCTGCGTGACGCGAGACCCAAGCCTGCTTGATGCCGGGCTGGATACCTCGTGACGGACAATCTTGGAGGTGCTTCCCATCGGCTGGGGGTCGTAGCCCTGAAAACGATAACTGAGCTTCTCGGCCACGGTTACGAGGAGTAGCAAGGCGTGTCCCCAGGCGGCGTTAATCTCGGGCCAATCAACCGGCTTGCTCGACAGCCTCCCCAGCCGGAGGCCATTAATTGTGGCGAAGCTACCGTCGTGACTGATGCAGAATGTGTCGTTGTAGACATTGGATCGCTGCAGCTTGTCAAGTAGCTGCGAGTCGTTGCTGTACTTTGCGTTGACGCTGTCCCTTTCGGCTTGGAACTCGGCCATCTTGGTGGCAAAGTCATTGCGCTCCCGCCAGAACGTCTCCTCTTCCCGATCCAGCTGCTTCGACTCCTCTTCGAGGGCCAAGATCTCCTCGTCGAGCGCGCTCTTATCCTTCTCAAGGCTCACTAGCTCTGCCATGGCTGCCCGCCGATCCTTTTCCGCCTTGTTGAGCGCTTCCTGCTGAGCCATGATGTCTTCCTGAGTAGGCTGCTCGGCTCGTGCCTGACGCAAGTGTCGGACGTAGGCGTCTCTCTCCTTGGATGCCATGTCCAGCCTCGTCTGGAGCCCATCGACGAGCAGCTCAGTGCAGTCGACGCAAACAGGGTGATCAATGTCCGACCTGGCCGACAAGATTTCAAACAGCCTGTTCATTCTATCCATCTCGTCGGCGTCAGAGGCTCGCTTCGTCATGTTCGAGCCAGACGGGCGAAGCCGGGGGGGCGTCGTCGGTGCCTCGTCGGGTTGCGGGAGCTGCTGCGGGTGACCGACCTGTGATTCGGTAAGATAGATGAAAGACATGGCAGAATCACGCGGCTGGCCCCCGCTGTGACGCTTAAAGGACGGAGAGCCGGCGTTTCGAGACGCCTTCTCGTACAAGGCGCGTCGTGCGTGGTCCTGCGGTGGCACGACCGACGACCGGGGCTGAGGCGACGGTTTCGACTTTGGTGGCGATGACGGCGACGACGAGGCTGGAGACTACCATGAGAATTTTTGGATGATTGGGGGCCATGGGATTGGGGAGACGTACATATCAGCAGGTCATAGGCGGCCGGGTTTAGATCCTCGAGGGAGCCGTCCAGCCTCAAGGGCTGGCGACATTTCTGACAGTACATGGCGGTGAGGGTGCATAAATGCAGTCGAATGGCGTGCGCAGGAGAGAGAAAGAAAGACGAGGTTTGCCGATGAAGGGGGGGTTGCTGCCAGGATTTGACGGAGGTTTGATTCAAGCTGGCGATGACCCTTCGTTCGTTGCGTCCGTCGTGGGAGAAGCACGTGAGCAAAGCAGCCTCCGGTGCTCGGAGGAGTGCCGCAGTTACACCGTATGCATACAGTGTATGCATCGCGTCTACACCGTCCACCAGCCACCAGCCACCAGCCACCAGCCACCAGCCAGCCACCTGACAAATGACAAATGACAAACACGGGCTCGGTTCGGCTCTTAACGCGCTCAGACGCGACGCGGCCTTCGATTCTCCTTCTGTCCGCTGCCATCCGCTGCTTATCGCGACGTCGCTCAACGTCTGTCTACGATCTTGTCTTGGTCGCCTCTGTTTCGCGCATCATGAGACTCTAAAATCTCCTGTCATCCATGGAACCCCCCGCGAAGCGACAGCGAAGGCATCAGTCGACGCCGCACGACGACAACGACGAAAACGACGACGACGACGACGACGAGCTCTCTTTCGAGCCGCTGGAGATCCGCGCCAAGCGTGACGCGGGATACCAGCTCTCTATCGAGCGCGCTCACGCAGACAATCGCTTCCAGGCCACCATGGCTCACATCTTTGACAAGTATGGTCGCGACTTTGACGGCGTCGGCGACGAGATCGACCTCATGACGGGCGAGATTCTCGTCGACAACGGCCATCTCCAAAACATGCGCGACGAGGGCGACGTCGGTATCGACGACTTTTTTTCGCCCCAAGATGACCCCGGCGTGTCGATGGACGACTTCATCCATCATCCTGATGATGATCTGTTCTCGTCGCTAGCGGAAGAGGGCTGCGACAACGGTCAGAGTCTTGCCCATGAGCGTCAGTGCGAACAAGACGAAGAAGATGGCATCATGTGCGGCCGAAAAGCCGACACGCCACAATCCTTGTCCGTGCTATCCCAGCCGCCGCCTCGGACCTGGGATGACAACCTGCTGTCGCCGCCTATACTGAACGGGCTCTTCGGCAACGGCCGCTCTCCCGTCTTCGGCGCATCGCCCCTGGGATTTGGCGCCTCGCCATTCGCCATGGAGCCGTGGTCCCTTTCAGAACCTTTCGGCTTGTCTCCTTGGGACCCTCCGCGCTTGCCGCCGAGAATACCGAGTCTGTTCCCTTCTCCAGCAGACCGCTATCACTTCCCCGTCCAGGAGGGTGGCAGCTCCATCTGGCAACCAGGCTATCGCTTCAAAGACAACGAGCCCGATCAGCGCCTGACTCCTACCGTCTTTGGAAAAGCACGACCGGATGTGAAGATGAAGCCGATGAAGTACATGTTGCCATCTGCAGCATCGAGGCCAGACAACGCAGAGGACGAGGAAGAAATTGACGAGGATGCCATCTTGATGGGCAGAGGTTTTACGCAATATGATGCCTTGAACCCTGGCCGGGCTGTACTCCCAGACGCAGACGAACTGGTCCTATCAATGCCTCTTGAGATAGCACCGCCGGCCAAGGAACCGGCCCTCGCAGACACACAGACCGACTCAACTACCACAGACGACATCCCTGCGCCGAAGCGCCGAAGACTTGCTCGGAATAGCGACAAGACCAGTCCGGACGCGAGTTCCCAGCATGCGACAGAGGAACCGAGGCGACAGCAGCAGCAGCAGCAGCAGCGTCTCGTTGTCGAGCTCCCGGCCCTGGATCCGTCACGCCGTCAAGGCTATGAGGTCATCGACGATGCGACGGATGAGCCTCTTGAGTCCGCCCCGGCGGACGGGGACGTGCTCGTCGACTCCCAGCCGGATCAAGCACGCGGCCAGGACGCAGCTCCAGCGCCTCACGACGTTGCGCCGGCTTCGCCCTCGCCGCAAGAAGAAGAGGGCGCAGAGGAGACAGTCAAGCCCGACGGTGAGGTCCTCAACCACCCCATCACCGACCCAACTCTCTGCCTCTCAGACGACGAGATGCCCATCGTCCTACCGAGGCCAAGACGCTCGACTCGTCAACCCACTCCGCCCACACTACGAGCCTCACCGTCGCCAGCCACAGCAATCGAGAAGGTCACGCCAAGCGGCATTCAAGACGTGGCGGCCACGACACCGCCCAACGACACAATCTCTCCCGCCAAACAGGTCTCAACGAAGCCTCCTCGCACGAGGGGCTCCAAGAGAGCGCTCCGGAAAAGCGAGCCAAGCCCGCCCCCCATGACGGAGACGACGACGACGACGACGCCGTCGCAGCAGCAGCAGCAGCGACGCACAACTCGTCGGGCCACGGCGCAGAACGAAAAGGCCCGTGTGACGAGGCTCGAGGCTCGATTGCTCGCTGCTACTGCCACGGCCAACGCCGCGAGCCCGCCACCCGTTCCTCCTCCTCCTCCTTCTTCTTCTCCTCCTCCTCCCCGGTCATCGTCGAGACGCGCCGCGGCGGCTAGGCTTGGAGCGCAGGAGTCCGCCCCCCCGGCAGAGGCTGATGATGAGAGCCAAGCAGTCATCGACGAGACAGCTGATGCGTCTGCTTCCTCTACAAGCGGGGAGGTAAAGGAGCCTGTTCTGGTTGAGGTAGAGTCGGATGGCCACCAAGCTGTCCCCCCCGAAGCTAGCAGCACCGCGTCTACATCCATGACGGGAGCGCAAAACGATGGTGTCCCAGCAGAGAGGGAGAAGAACGACAGGCCAGCAGCAAGCGACGGCGAAACAAGCAGCGCGTCAGGACGGAACGACAAAGCCCAAAAGCCCAAGGCACGCACCCCAACCGCATCCAAACCCCGCGTCGCAAAGAAGAAGAAGAAGCCAAGGACGAAGACAAAGGCCAAGCGGAAAACAGCAACCCTTGCCAAGCAGCACAACCCAAAGCCCGAACCGGAAACTCCTCCCACCCAACAACGGTCCATCCCCTCGCTCACCGCCATGACGGCCCACCACGACGACGACGACGACGACAAAGACGGTGATGATGAGCTCGACGAACTGAGCCGCAACCTCTTCGCCGTCCCCCCCACCACCACCACCACCACTACTACCACCACTCCACGCCTCAAGATCTGGAAGTCGTCCGCTCGTACGACCGAGGTCTTTCGCACCCCGGATAAGAACCGGCTTGCTACTAACGTCGCTAGCCCAGCAAGCGTCGTCAGGACGCCTCGCGGATCCCTTCGCACTTGTGGTAGGGATGGCTTTCGCTGTGGTCGTGACTTTTGCTTTACTTGTTTGTGAAGGGGGAAAAAAAGGCCCATGTGTGGTCACAGTAGACGTATCTCGCGACCGACGACGACCCGAGGTGCCCCTACGCATACGGAGATTCACAAAGATTGGTAAACAGAGTCAATTTCAGTCAGCCTTTATTTCTTGCACGGTATCCAGTGAATTGAGAGGTAACCGCTGCCTCGGATCGGAAACTGCCTCATGCCGTCAGATTTAACAACGAGAGGCTGCTAGAAAAGAAGCATAGAGGCAACAATCAGACGGAAAAGAAGTAGATAAAATGGTCAATGAGATATAAATGAACAATACAGCTAGGCACATGGAAGACATGAACCTCAGCGCTCATCAACAAAACTCCCATTCCAAAACAAAAAAAAACGCCATCAACCGTTCACTGCTGTTTGCCATGATGTTTCAGCTTGATCGAGAGGCTGATATTCGTCTCGAATGACATGGGCGGGCGCGAAAGCGAAGTCAAGAGCCCTCCCCCTCCCCTTCGGAGTCTTGACGCCGAAGCGCCCGACATCGACTACAGGTGGCTACAGCCACCCACCGGAGAGGATACTAATTGCCGTATCCAAATAGACACGACGATGATACCTCTTTTCCGTCAAAAAACTCGTCCTTGAGATGGTAGCCGGCCGCGCCGCCAACACCAGCATCAATCATGCCAAAGCCGAGAGCAGAGGATATGCGCCGACAAGGTCTGCAGCCGCGGTGGCTCTGGGCAATTGGCGTGTTGACAGCACAAGCCGATGAAGACGAGCATCGTGTCAGCCATACGACCTCGTGCCACCATCACATCACGACTTGTAAGGCCCGCCGTTGGGATTCGCCAAGTTCAGCTTAAAAACCTCGGGGTCGCGGACGGGGTCAAAATACGGATGAGCTTGGGCCTCCTTAGCCGTGAGCCGTTCCTATGACGCCCCCATGTCAGCGGGTGGGGAGGGGGGCTCGAGCGTCGTGGGGCCCGACATACCTGGTGGTCATATCGCAGCAACTTGTCGAGAAAATCAATGGCTTCATTAGAGACAAAACGCTGGTTCTCCGACGTGACAAAGCTATGCCACGGCTTTTTAGGGTATCGGCCGAGGATGTCATCGTACTGCGCGTCGAGTTCGACGTCGTACTTGTCGACGTAGTCGAATAGATCGTCGGTGCCGAGAACCTTGGCAATCTTGACCAGCTGGTCCGAGTTGCTGTTTCCGTGGAAAAAGGGCTCCTTTCGGAAGATCATGGAAGCAAACATGGCGCCCAAGCTCCACATGTCGAGGCTGTAGTCGTATTTCTGGAAGTCAACGAGCAGCTCAGGGCCCTTGAAATACCTAGAGGCGACGCGAACGTTGTACTCGGTTCCTGGGTGGTAGAACTCGGCCAGACCCCAGTCAATGAGGCGCAGCTGTCGAATAGGTCAGCAGGGCCGCGGCATTGACGGTGGGAGAGCAACCAACCTTGCGATTCTCATGGTCGATCATAACGTTATGAGGTTTCACGTCGCGGTGCATGATGCCTTTGCTGTGGCAGAAATCCAACGCCTTGAGCAGCTCATGAATGTAGAACCGGACATCGAGATCGTTGAACTTGGGGTACAAGCTCCGGAAGTCGGTGTTGTTGACATTTTCGAAGATGAGAGACGGCGTCTTGCTCTGGAAGCCAAACCGAGTCAGCATCTATCAGCAATGGCATTTTGCGAGCCTTTCTTTTCTTCTTCTTTTTTTCCCGGGGAACACGGACCTGACAGTCCCTGACAACATCGAGCAAGGCGACGACGTTGGGACCACCTGCCAAGTTCTGCAAAATCTTGATCTCGCGCTTAATCTTCTTTTTCTTGACCGGCTTGAGGACCTTGATGACGCATTTCTGGTAGTTGACGACGTTGATGCCCTCGAATACCTCGGAATATTTGCCCCGACCTGGGGAGAAAAGACGTCAGTATTTGCGTGGGCGACGGATGACAGCCCCAACTTACCGATCTTCCTCACCACCTCGTAATTCTCAAGCACACCCCAGCCTGGAAAGCAACCGAATCAGCAACGAGAAAAAGAGAACACGGGGCGGTATCGACCCACTGATGTTGACGCTGTCGTAGTCCCAGTAGCTGCGGGGCATCGTCATGTTCACATCGGCGTAGACGCGCGCCATCGTGGGCTGCACGAGAGGTGAGAGGTGAGAGGTGAGAGGTGGGAGGCGATAGTCGCGGGTCGGCGTCTGAGGCGCGCTGTGATGGCGGCCGGCTTGGAGAGGCAGAAGACGGGAGAGGTCGGGAGGGCTTTGGTGGAGGAACGCGGATAGATGAGCGAAGCCTAATAAGGTGGGATCGATCTTCTCTGCGAGAAGCGTGCGAGGGAGGCTATTCGCACGCAGAGTAGTACATTGTACATGTATAGATTACTAGTAGCACCAGCCGTTTTCACTATGGTCACCCGAAAGCCGTCTGCCATTGGCCAGACTCGCGACCGCCGTGATTGCTCGGTACTGCCTGCACGAGGCTGAGTACTGCGTATGCCAATCTCCGCCTAGTCAGTACCTCTTTTGGTCTGCCGAGGTACTAAACTAATACATACACAAGCTGGCTTTCTCGCCTCGCGGACGAGTCGAGAGCACGGCAGACTCGTCGACAACCGAGAACCGAGATTCGAAACCGAGGCCAGCCATCGACAGCCAACAGCCATTACGAGTACAACAAAAAAGCCTGTGTCTCCATATTGTTGGGCCACTTGCAGGGTGTTTATGAGTGTGATTGATCTATCTACCCCTAGAAAAACGGAGGAAAACCAAGGCAGACTATATAGGTATAG
>LAZP02000082.1:10393-21239 GCA_001272575.2 Ophiocordyceps unilateralis
TCTCTCTCTCTCTCTTCCACCAGCGGAATTCCGCCAACATGACATGGCTGGAATCCTCTCGTTCAGGACCTGATGCATTAGCAAAGCAAAGCGTCATTCCTTCCTTCTTGTTGCTCGTCATCGGTGCCGACCTTTGCACGTCCAGGTCTAAACACCAGGCGGAGCCACTCCGGCCAATCACAGGCTCGGACGCGACATCGCGGAAGCAATGGCGTCGATGTCGTGATCGACCCCAGTCCCAGTTCAGTCCGTCTACAGAAAGTATCATGGCAAATTAGTCAGACATACCTTGTTCGCCCTCTCCCTTTCGTCTTCTTGAGCACCAAAAGCGAGCCTTCTTTTTTTTTTTTAATTCCTGTACTTCTTTTT
Source organism: Ophiocordyceps unilateralis (assembly GCA_001272575.2). Lineage (NCBI taxonomy): Eukaryota > Fungi > Ascomycota > Sordariomycetes > Hypocreales > Ophiocordycipitaceae > Ophiocordyceps > Ophiocordyceps unilateralis. The sequence goes on from LAZP02000082.1 coordinate 10,763, forward strand.
CCTCGTCTTCTTCTCTTTTAGACCTTTGATATCTTTGGCTTGCCCGGACCGTGTTAGTCGGTGTAGAGAACCCTCTTGGAAGACTGATAGAATTCCTCGCATAAATTCGGACCTGGCACACCTCCTCAAGACTCAACTAGCACCCCCCCCCCCCCCAATCTCACGCTCTCCTCAGACTTCAACACCCTCTTCAAATCCCAAAATTGCCCGTCTCAACCGGCATGGCGCAATTCACCGACGACCACGACCCCGAATCCGGCTATGTCTCCGCCCATTCAGAATCGTCGCCGCGGCCTGTCAAATCACGGCCTAATGTCTCCCTCACCCGAGAGCACGTCGACTTCCTCAATCAGCAGATGGAGTCCATGCACCCCATGGATATCCTCCGCTTCTGCACCATCATGTTCCCCAACCTCTACCAATCGACCGCGTTTGGCCTGACCGGCCTCGTCACCCTCGACATGCTGTCCAAGATTCAGCGGGAAAGGGGCGTCTCCAAGCCCGTCGACCTCATCTTCCTCGACACACTCTACCATTTCTCCGAAACGTACGATCTCGTTGACCGTGTGAGACGGCGCTACCCTGATGTTACGGTCCACATCTTCAAGCCTGACGGCGTCGACACGACCGAGGAGTTCGAGGAGCTGTTTGGCAAGGAGTTCTACAACGTCTCCAGCGAATCTTATGACTGGGTCGCCAAGGTCGAGCCTCTGCAACGGGCATATGACCAGCTTCGCGTCGCCGCCGTGCTCAACGGCCGTCGTCGCTCCCAAGGCGCCGCCCGCGGCTCCATCCCCATCATCGAGCTCGACGACGAGCGCGGCATCATCAAGATTAACCCCATGGCTACCTGGACCTTTGCCCAGGTCAACCAATACATCAAGGACAACGACGTGCCGTACAACGTCCTCTTGGACCGCGGATACAAGTCCATCGGCGACTGGCATTCGACAAGCCCCGTCAAGGACGGTGAGGACGAGCGTGCCGGGCGGTGGAAGGGCCAGGCCAAGACCGAGTGCGGGATTCACAATAAAAAGTCGAGATATGCCCAGTTCCTCGCCGCCGCCGCTGAGAAGGAGCAGGACGCGAGCCAACAAGTGGTGGCGCCCGTGTCGTGATGGTCAAGCGTTGCGTGTGTGGGAAGGGTAACGATTTTTACGGTCTGTTGCAATCACTCTGGCTGGGGAGTTTGGACATGTTTGTTTCGCTACTAGGCGTTCATGGCGTTTATGATTCACGGACAGGTCGAGGGGTTTTTGTTGCTTGAACGCCGCAAGCCGGCGCCTTGGGGATTTCGACATACAAGGATGTTGAAGTACGTACGTATGTAGTCGATGTGTCGACTCTTCGTCTTTACAATTATGCTTGTGTAGAGTTTTAATCGACGTTGGAGCGGGAGATTGTGTGGTCTGCACATGTAGTCGACTTACCTACGCTATTCACGCCTCGTCAGAGCTTCTCGTCGACCCAGATTCTAGGGTTTGGCGTCGGAGATGACCAACAACTTGCGTCGCCACTCCAAATTGTCCGTGTGGAATAATTTGGGGCTGATATAATCGAGTATAAAACCATGATCGTGCACGAGGCTCCAAATCGAGACGACATTGGTCGCAGTCTCAGGGGCGTAGTAGGCACCCTGGATTGTCCATGTTCCCACTGCGGACGCTTATCTGGACCTCACCCTTTTTCCAAATCGGGCACGGTGAAGTTTTGGGCGGTCATGATAGTCTGATTACCCTTTAATCGGCTGAAGGATTCGAACCACTTCAGGTCGTTGAAGACATGATGTGAGGCGCCGGTACTAGGAACGATGAGATCTCGATCGCCGGATTCCGTCATGGACCTGGCTGCTATACCTTGTGCCGTTTTGTCTCTGACTTCTTCCTCGGCCTTACCTCCGTTGCATACAGGCTGAACTTCCTTCACTCTCCCGTCGGTGACGTACAACTTGGTCCCAGGTGATGCTTTGGGCGAAACACGGCGTCAAGAAAACCCTGAAGCGCCTGTCCGTAGTCCGCGATGGTAGGAATTACTTGGTCGTCGGGGCTGGAAAGCACTTTCAGTCGCCGCGACTTCTTGAATTCGTGCTGAGATTGATATGGACTTGTTGCTTGTTGCGGTGCCTAGGGTTAGGCGCCTAGCCCAGGGGCGCGTCGCCTCCTCCCAACCTCCCCTGATCGAAAGCTGGCTGTGTGGCTCACTGCACCTGCCTTGATCCAGTCCTATGCAGTCGACGATGTCAATGGCTACCCCGAGTCCTTCAACCAGAGCATCGTCAGGGGCTGAACCGGGCATCCCAAGATCCCAAAATGTACCTACGCAGATTACCCGCATAGTTGTCAATCAATCTACCAAGAGATCTACCAAGAGATCTACCAAGCAATCTGACAAGCCATCCATCAAGCAACCCATCAAGCAACCCATCAAGCAACCCATCAAGCAACCCATCAAGCAACCCATCAAGCAATGAACCCGCATGCGCCAGCCTGACAACCCAGCAGCCAACGCAAATTCCCGACCTCCACCTGCCATGTACTGAGCTGATTCATCTTGGAAAGAGTAGGCTGGCGTTAGCCATGGCGAAGTGGAGTAAAAAGAAGTGCTCAACTCTCCAGACTTGGTCGTCAACTACTTTCATTGCTGGTTGCTAGGCTTGAATGATTGCAATCATCGAAACTGATTCATACAAAGGTAGTAGTGAAGAGGCGAACCGAGACTTCATCGAGGAATACGCGAGTGAAAAAAAACCCGACGACGGAGAGTGCTACTATAGAATTCGCGTGTATCAGGGGATGTTCGGACATGAGAAACTGTGCTTTAAGAGTCGATAGTGTACGCTCCTTGCTGTATTTAATAATATAATTAAGTACTAAAATTAATAATTAAATTTGCGAAAAAAAAATCGAAGTTAAGGCTCTACTGTGCACATTTTTTTCTACCATATAGTTTCTCCCCATTGTAATTACTCGTAACTGGGTCAGCACACAAGATAAATCGTTTGGAACCTCTCTTCGGCTATCGTAAATTCGCTTCCGCGTTTTGTCATCTTCCAGCTCAATATTGTCGGCCGAGACTGAGCGTGGTTAGCCAGGTGATATCCAAGAGATGCCACGAGGTATCATCTACTCTCGCGAGGGGAGCGCCATGTCACTGCCCTGTAGAAACTATTCGCATTCCTGAGGCATATTGGAGATTTCTGGTACCCGTAACACCTCACTTATTCCTCTCAATCCGAACCGATGGAGGTGCCGACGGTAGGTGCCATGGTTGGCTCTATCGAGGCTTCCGGCGGAGCGGAGCCAGAGAATTTGTGGTGACTGGCGGTGAGAGTGACGAGGTTGGAAGTTGTTTGGAGGCCAGGAGACGGTGGGCGCAGTTGCTGGCTTCTAACGCCAGGCTGGCGCGTTCATCGGCCACGTCAACGTCTGTACTTTAAGAGTCTCAAGAGATAGCTGCGAGGCGTGCAAGCCTGCGGGCGCGGGCGTGAAGCGTCAACAGTGGTGGCAGAGGCCGCGACGGGCTGTATTCTACAAAGAGGTAAGTTGGGAGAGCAGAGCGCGGCGAGTCCTGGTGCAGAGACTTCGTGTTGGTTGATAGCACAAGTAAAACATCTTCCCTGGCCAGGTAGCTAGTCTAACGCGGTACAAAATCAGGCTGGCCTCCAAAGGTAACCCTGTCCTTGCCGCTCAAGGGCCAATATAACGCAAAGCTTCATGGTATTGCCATACGCCTCGTCAGACATGCATGCAACGCCCCTTCAGAGCTCCCTTCGTCTAAACCCCCACGCCCGCAGACGGTCGGTCCATGTCGATATGTTGGCCGCATTATTCCCAAAGGTGATCGAAAGGCTTAGGATCGGCGAATACCAAGACTTTGTTTCGCAGCTGGATCTTGTAAACAACGGGCATCTTGAAGTTTTCAAAGAGCAATTTGTTCTCAGAGTAGTCGATTTCATAACCGGCCGCTCGTAGCTTACCGACTGAGACGACGTTGAAGGGAACCTCAGGGGCGAAAAAGGCTTCAGAGAGCTCGAGCAACTCGCCCTCGGCGCCCGAGACGATCATGACGTTGCCTGTTCCCGTGGCTTTGATGGCTTTCCCGCAGCCGTCGGTGATGGTTCGGGGTTCCTTGAACATGGCGATTAGAGAGCAAAACCATTTTGAGTCGTTGAAGACGTGGTACGAAATGTTGGTACTGAGAACCACTTCGTCCCGAATATTGAAGGCAGCGGCTGCCAGGGAGCGTGTTATCCGTCTCTGGTCCTGCTGCTGCGGTTCGAAAATGTTCAGTCCCTGGGTTTCTCCGGTCTTCGTAGGGGCGCCAGCCATCTCATTCTGAGTCGTCACCCCCTTGGCCTTTCCTTTGGCACGAGACTTCAGCGATTTGGGAGGCATGCTGATGAAAGATGAAAAATCAAATGCGAGTGTTTTTTCCTGCTACCTGTCGGTGGTGTTTTTTTCCAGTATCAACTCGGTTGTCGTGGCTTGCAATGAGCTTTTTCGTTTTCTTTTTCTTTTTTTTGGTGATGTTCTCAGGTTTGCTTCAGGAGAAGAAGTTTTCTCATGCTCTGAGACGTCTCGTGGGGTGGCTTAATCTTGTAAACACGTGAAAGTGTTGCGAAGAGGGAGTGAAGAAAACGGAGATTGGTCGACAGCTGTGAAGCCCTGTCTGCCCGTGCAGCTGCTAGGCGAGAGATTTGTGGCGCACAGGTTTTGGTTGAGGGTGCAGCGAGGAAACAGCCTGGTCAGGACTCTAGGTAGACACCTGTGGGAGAGACAGAGGGCCTGTTGTTCGCTGTGGTGCGTGCAAACGAAGGGTAGGCCGCCAGGGGGTCGCCTCTACGGGGTGGCTTGCACGCTATAGACTCACGTCGGCCTTCATTATCGACCCTGTTGTCCAGGGGTGTCGTTAAACTTGAATATGGGTACTGCTGCGTGTCCCTCTATATTCATCGATGCCGTCAACGTCCCTTCTTTCTCTAAGGCTCACTCAATACAAGAATATCATGATTCTCCTCTGATCATCCATTTCTCATCCATCGCCATATTTTCTACGCCGGTATCTCAAGGCTCGACAGAGCACAAAGATGTCGTGCTCCCCTCGGCCGAGTTAAAAGTAGTAGGCTTGACCAAATGGGCGAGCATCAGGAAGGCAGTAGACGTGCCGCATCACGAGCTTACATACGGCATCACCCGAGGCTTTATACATCAACATGTTTTCGTCGGAATCGAAGACGACGCCGTTGGAATGCAATTTTCCAGCCGAGAGAAAATTAGCTGCGGCCCGAGGGGCGTAGTGAACATCAGAGAGCGTCCATGTGTCGGATCCAACAGTCATCTTGACGATGCCAGTTCCGAGGGTGCGTAGCCCTTTATTGGTGGCGGTTTGGAAAGCCAAGTATTCGTCAATGCGGCGGAAAGAGGAAAACCATTTGAGGTCGTTGAAGATATGGTCCGTGGTGCCGCTGCTAAACACAACCTCGTCTCGATTTTCGAACTTGGCTACCGAAAGGGCGCAAAGCAGCCTTTTGTTCCCAAACGGTGTATTAGATGATCCATCCGTACTGTCACTGCCCCAGAAGTTAATCAAACCAGTCAAGATGGGTGCGGTTGCGCGAAGAGGGGTTTGAGAGTCCAACTTTTCCATCTCCTGACCTACACCTCGGTGGCTCTCCTCTGCCTGGAAAGGCATGTCAATGGTGAATAGATCCGTAGGGAAGTGTATCCGAGATCGATAGACTGCGTTGAATTTGGTGGGCTTAGCGTTAAGATGCCTCCTTAGAGCTCTTGGGCGAAGTTTTGCGGTTGGTTGGTACCTTTGGTCTGAATTTTCTTCAGGTTGCGCGGCTTATGCACCTCTTCTGCAACGGATCAAAGCCTCGTCTGATCCGTGAAAGCCTTTTCCGATGAAAAGTATATCGATAGACAGCTGTGAGCGTTTACACTCGTGTGATATCTCTGTGCTCAGAACATGCTCAGTTGCAGCAACGAAGTCATCGTCGGGCTCTGAATTGGTCTGGCAAACGGAAAATTTTGGCAAACGAGGCTGACCAGCTGATCAAAATTCGGCACCTCATCGGTGCAAAGGTAATCCGACCACTGTCAAAGAGCTGCTGCCAACACTTGATAATGAAGTGAACTTACCTCAACCAGCTGTCAGAGCTGCCCTGAGCTCCGTGACTCGCAAACTCGGCTTCGATGTTTATCACATTCAAGGCCCACTCTGCTCTATACAGCAACTGAGTCGACTTGTCCGATCTGTCCCGTCTCGTGACTCAGAATTTCGCTTTCAGGGTCCGGCCCATCTTAATTCTCCGCGTGACATCGGTCCCCTGCGATAGCTGCCCAGTCCTCTTTCAACCGCGAGAAAGTAGATGGACGACACCTCGGGTACCGCATCGTCAGCCCGCGCATGCAATACGCTATTGCGCCATACACCCTTACTTTGCGCAACATCTGTAGTGACCGTTTGGCACCGCATGCAGGGAGGGCCCTGCTTTGGCAAAGCCGAGTTCCGTAATGCAGCTAGTCTCACCAACGAAAAGACTTGGTCTCTTTCTACTCTACGGACAGGTACGCAGGCGACTGACGTAGCCAACCAAGACGATATCTGCTGTCCTCCAACCTGGTCCTGTCGCAGGCGAGAGAGTAAGTTTCTTGAGGTGAGGGAACGATCAGCAAGGTCCTGCACCCGAGCGGTCTCTTAAGCGAGTGGAGAGATCGAGTATCAGTTTCAGAAAATCGGGCCACTTTGAAGGATAATCAGATATTCTCATCATGAATACTAGATGGGCCGCTATCATCTGAGCAGCTGCAGGGTAAGGGTTCCTCGGACAGGCAAACTTGGGACCTTAGCTAGAGGTTTGTTGGTGTCTCTTTTTGTCAGTCCGCTAGCGCTGCTGCATTGCCTCTGGCAGACGTCACTCGCTTTTGATAGAAGCTCGTAAGGACAGAGCTGTAAAGGCGGGCGTTAGAAGTGACCAGCGCTCAATATCGAGAACACGTGAAAGTGGGAGATTTGACACAAAGATCTCTTCGTGGTTCAACAATCAAGAATATATATCAAAGAAGTCACATTTCTCAGCCTACACGACCACAATTTACGCTACTCATGCTTGTAGTGCGGATATTGCTCGACTGAGCGTGTGGATACTCACTTGTTAGCAACATGGAAGTCCAATATTTCGATGCCCACACGTGATCATTCAAGTCCCGTGACCGCGAATAACATCTACCCAACGCCCCCCGTCCTTCTAGAACATGACGACGCGCTGTTGCCGCGGTGACCAAACACGGCATTGAAGCTCGGCGATGCGACGACAGCGCCTGCTCCCAGACCCTACCTCATCCTTCAGCAAGAAAAAAGCACGGATCTTGCAGCAGCTGGCCCTTCCCGACGGTGAATACACAGACGCCTCGCCCAAGGGCTCTGTCGATGAGGCCATCCGTCCGCTCATCGAAGACATCAACCGCTTCGATGGCTTCGTCACGACGAGCAGCTGCGCGGGACGTGTGAGCGTCTTTCTTGAGGGCATTAAGACGCCCGCGGCAGCGGAGAATGCGCAAAGGACGCCGACGGCGGGTGTCGGCGGTAAAGGGGCTGGCGGGACGTGGCTGTTTGTGTCGCATAAGCCAGTCGCCCGTGACGAACCCTGGGCCGATGCTTTGGAATTCGTCGAGGATACTGTTGCAAATGGACGCGAGGACAGGTTGATACACTTCAAGTTCGAGCCCATGGTGAGGAGCAAGCAGCGATGCCAGCAGCGGAATCCCCCCCCAGGGCTTGCGCCCACATAGCTGACGCACGCGTCAAGATCCTCCATGTCCTGACCACCTCCCCAGCTCACGCCCAGCTCCTCCTTCGCGCCGGACTACAAGCCGGCTTCCGGGAGTCCGGCGCGATCAACATCGAGCCTGCGCACTACGACGACAATGAGCAGTCCACTACGCCCATGGTAGCCATCCGCTCCCAAGGCTTGGGGCTTGAGTCTCTCATCGGCTGCCAGGCTGGCGATGGTCGACGGCGCTGCTTCGTATCAGCCGACTACCTCGAGACTTTGCGCACCATCGCCGATGAGCGCTTCATCGAGAATGCCAAGCGTATCGACAGGTTCCGCGCCGCTTTTCTCGATGCTGTTCAGGATCCGGCACTACGGGCGGTCGGGTGGGAGGACGTGGCTACGAGGCGTGAGAGGATGCGGACGGAAGGCTTGAGGAGGAGGGCGGCCCTCGCAGTTGAGGCAACCGAGTCTACCCATCATTCCGACTGCGATATACCCTTCTGCGGGGACGAGGCCGCTGTGGATGGATATAATGTCCAACACCTGGCCGTGGGCGAGTGATGCTACTCCGATTCATCAGCGCCTCGGTTTATTTTCCCCATACCGTAGGCGCTGTGAAGCCAGCAGCAAGTGCGAGTTTATACGACGCGCATCACACACAGACGAAGAAAAGGCACGGCCACATCTGTGATGCAGAGGTGGCAACATCCACTGTCAGGTTGTAAACCCAAACGTATCTATCGCCGCATTGCGGATCAGACAAGCTCCATAGAAGCCTGTCTCTTGGCTACTCTGTCGTCAGACGCCCTTCAGACCGGCAGCGAAGCTACTCGAAGCCAGTGCAGGCCAAAACGACAACCAACCGGTCATGACACCACTTTCTCGACCCATCCATCCTCCATCTTCTTCACCTCAGCCTTGAAGGCTTCAACCTCCTTCCAGCAATCCAAAGGCCGACGATCGTTATCACGCAAACAGCGTATGACGTTGTTACGAGTCTTCTCAACCGGGTCAGGCAGGACACGCAGCTGCTTGCGCTCATCGAGTTTCCGCCGCAGACTCTCGACCTCCTTGCCGACGGCGAAGCGATCTGGCCCCGGGTCGTCGGCGTCGGCGTCAGCTTCGGCCGCGATCCTAGCACGAGCCAGTTTCAAAGTCTCGGCTTCTCGTTTCTTCAGATTCTTCAGCTCCTCGGCCACGCGGGCTTGGATGTGACGCTCCCTTTGCTTGGCGCGTGAGGCGTCAGTCTGGGTGGGAGAGCGAGTCAGCCTCGACAGAATTCGTGAAGAATCGGGGAGGGCGGAGCGTCGGGGGGATCCGGGGCCAGAGAACCGGGGATTGGATGATACCTCAGGGTCTGATTGTAGTGAGTCGAGAACGCCGAGGGAGAGGGATGGTGGCCCTGAGCTGTTTTTTTTTTTTTTTTTTTCTTCGTTAGCAATGTTTGGACAGAGTCATGGCATTTCTGAGGGGTTCGTTGACAAGGTGAGATCATACCTCTTCCACAAGTGATCGGCCCGGTCATCTTGCTTGGAGTTGCCGGCACCCATGGCGGCCGGCTCGATTGCGGTCCTCGGAGCTGCTATTCGGCGTTGACTCAGGAGCTGTGGTGAGCCTCGAGATATTGTGCCGACCCGAGATGGTTGCCTCAGGCAGAAGCTTCAGCCACCGGGAGTATTCCCCCGACCGGCTGTGGCGCCAGTCACTGAGGCTGATTCGATGGTGGCAGTTGCTGCGCCACAGGCCAGACAGATAGTTCCACCATCTTTCATCCATGCTTTCCCTTCAATTGCGCGGGCACATGGCAGGGAGCCATTGTCCCTCATAATAGCAACCAGTCGCTTCAGACGAAACAGAGGGAGTCGACAGAGGGCACGATAGCAGTGATTCATGTGAGCAATAAACGTGGTAGCAGCTGGTTCTGCGCAACACAGCATGAGACGTCAGGGGTCGGCGCTATTGTTACATTGACATTCATTCAGATGAGTGACTGGTCGTGGACGGGCATTGGAGACGTTTGGACTATTCGCAATCATAGGCCACAGGCCGTTCGAGGCCCGACACACCGCTGCAGAAGTCTCCTCGCTCAGGCGTGGCACAGGCATTCCGAGCCCACCCCCCGTTGGCCGCCGCGTTTGCTCTCTTCGTTGGCCAAGGGGACACATGGAAGAAAACGATGCGGACTTCCGTCTCAGGTCGCGCCGACGGTGTCGACTGACAATGTCACACGTCACTGACGTCAGGCGATTCACCAGATGGGAAGTTGGTCTGACGGCGGTCACGTATGTACTAATCAACCCCATTATGGCGCACGCGGGTTCCGCGAGCCGTGCGGTGGCCGGCAAGGTAAGAAAAAAGGACAAAAAAAGAAAGCACACAACTCCACTGGGCCGATGGGATGTTTGGTTTTCGCCCTGGTCTTGGCTGCTGCCCCTGATCAGCGGCTAGCGGCCGGGGTAAGAGACCGGGCGCAACCTCAGCCTCTCACAGAACAGCGCCTAGCTCTGCATGCGCCTCGACCTTTCTGCCATCTACCTCATTTTGTTTTTCCTTTTATTTCTCGATCGGCTTCTTCCCCCTCTTAGTTTTTTTTTGTCCCCCCTCCACTTGATCCATTTTCCTCCCTTCATGTCGCGCTCAAGAAAGCCTCCCTTTCGCAGGGAATAAACTGTCGATGACGAAAGGGGGGGGGGGGGG
>LAZP02000082.1:21376-49452 GCA_001272575.2 Ophiocordyceps unilateralis
GGGGGTCAGAGAGGGGCGTGTTGTAGTATGGGAGCCCTCGATCTCCGTTACTTCGGTCCCTATCTCGTCAATGTGGACCTGCAAGTAGCTCCGCACAGATGATAAGCTGCGCTGCTACCGCGCCGAACCGCTGTCAGGCTCAACGACATCAGGTCGCGAGTACGACGTGCTACTACTTGCTACTACTAGTTTTCCTCTAGCAGCAGTAACGTGTGGATGGCGGCAGTAGCGCTCGTTCCCTCCGGTTGTCTGCGTGCTGCGCGTCCTGTCTGCTGATTGGCCTGTACCTGAGCAGCTGCGAGGCAGGTACGCCCGCTAGCGGGAAGCACTGCCCGCCGATCTCTGCCTTTCCTCGTCTTCCTTGCCAGCTCGCACTGCACTTCGAAAAAAAAAAAGCGACTTCTCGTACATCTGTGCAGGTACTTCCCTCGTCACCGTCGTACCCGCAGCCCTGTGTGTACCCCCCCCCCTTCCTCTCCCTTTCCGCAGCAACGCCAAGGGGAGGGGGACCACAGCAGGCTCACGCCCAATTTGCCCTCTCCCTGGACCTCCCCCCATCCTCTCTCCTCTCTTTTCAGCCCTCCTTTTCGGCTCTCTTCTTCCTCATCCCCCCCCCCTCTTTCATCCTCCTCCTGCTGCCGTGGCCGCCGCGTGGCCTCTGCCGACGCGCCTCTTTCTCTTCAGCTTCTCCCTCGTCCGTCTCTATCTACTTGTCTCCCCCGCCGTTCTTCTTCAGCTCCCGTGTGTCGCGCGCCTGAAGCCATCGCCTACATTCCTTGGTCTCGCACCTGCTCGCCACGCCCCAGGAGACCCCGGCGCTTGGGCATTTCTTCCCGCGGCTGGACGGCGGCGCCGCATGTAAACAAACACTCGTTCAACTAACCCTGTGCCGTCCTGATTCACTACTGCCTTCCACACCACATCTGACTCGTCCGGCCAACGCTGCTCTTCCGCCAGCAACAGAAGAGACAAAAAGAAAAAAAGAACAGGGCAAAAAGAGGAAGGAACAAGAAGAAAATAAAGTCCGATAGAGGCAATTCATCTACGATCCGGTCTGCTCTCTTCCCTGTCAACCCGTCACCCGTCACACCTCCGTTTCATCAACACTCGTTCTTGGCGTCTGCTTGGTCAAGCCTGCATCAGACTCCCCGGCCCAACGTCTCCACGCGCTGCCAGGCATCGACCGTTTTACCAGCGATCAGCGTCTGCTCAGCTTCGTCACCTGCCGGAATTAGGTGGCCCCCCCTTTTTCTCTTGGAAAGCTGGTCGGTGCGCCATCGTTGCGGACAGACCTGGTACCATCGACGCCCGCCACTGGCCAGTCATAGAGCTTTGGACTCTCCACGGCGGACCCGTCTCGCCTAGGCCTCCCTGTCATCGGGCTTGCATGTCGGCAACCAACAACCACCAAGGCCCCCGTCTCTAGACATAGCGTGTCCGAGGCGTTTTTCCCACCTCACCTCACCTGTCATGGTCGGACCCTCTTTTGTCACAGACCCATGATGACGGCCAGCGCAAATTCTTAGCGGATCCTTGGAAGCCCATGTTTCTTTCTTCCCGCACCGCTGTTTTGATCTCTGTTCAGTCAAAAAGCCGATCATCTGCACTCGCCGACCCTACTTTCAATCACCAGGCAAGGAAAGCTGCGGGCGTTTTCCCGTCTGGTTCCTCGCCTCGTCCGCTCCTCGTTCATACTCAAAGGCGCCGAATCCTGATCGACCACCTCCCCCTCCCTCCCTCCCTCCTCTTCCTCGGCCGCGAGCCATCTTCCCTTCCTCCGATCCTTTGCGCTGGCGCGGGCTCGCCATCACCAACGCCAACATGGATCCCTCACCTTCCCTGCAAATACGGCAGGCCGACGGCACTGAGGATAAGGTACAGCCTAGCTCGACGATTGCCCCGTTTGCCACGGCGCTAAATGGAGTAAATCAGCCGTTGAATATGATATTCAAAGACGTCATCTGGTGGACTCTGGGCATCGTCGCCCTGACTGTGCTCGTCGTCCGGATCCTGGAGATCCTGTGGGCGAAGCTGCGTCAGGTGTCGGCCATGTCCCAACCACGGGACAAGCAGGCTTACTGGAAGGTGTCGCAATGGAACTGGATGCCGCCGCTGAAGAAGCATCTGATATACGCACCCCTTCTTCACAAGCGCCACAATCGAGAGTTCCGCCTCTCGACGGCCTTCAATGTCGGCACCCTGCCGTCACGGTTGCACACGCTGCTGCTGCTCCTCTACGTCGGCAGCAACATCGCCTACTTGATTGCCCTCAACTGGAGCGTCGAAAACAAGTTCGCCATCTGCGCCGAGCTGCGCGGCCGCTCCGGCACGCTCGCCGTCGTCAACATGATCCCGCTCATCATACTGGCCGGCCGCAACAATCCCTTGATCCCGCTACTCAAGGTCAGCTTCGACACTTACAACCTGTTGCATCGGTGGATGGGCCGCATCGTCGTGGCCGAGGTCGTCGTTCACACCATCGCCTGGGCTGTACCCGCCGTGGCCAGCTCGGGCTGGTCGGCCGCCCTCGCCAAGACGTACAAAAGCATCTTCATCGGGTCCGGCTTCTGGGCCGCCGTCGCCATGATGTTGCTACTGCTGCTCGCCGTCTCGCCCTTCCGTCACGCCTTTTACGAGACGTTTCTCAACCTGCACATCATACTCGCCATGGCCTCGCTCATAGGCACTTGGATACACTGTGCCTCCGGTGACCTCCCGGCTCTGCCATGGGTCGTCGCTGTTGTCGGGCTATGGATGGCCGACCGCCTCGCGCGGCTGTCCCGCCTGTTGTTCGCTAACTGGTCCAGTCGTGGCTTCACCGACGCGCTCGTCGAGGCCCTGCCTGGCGAAGTCAGTCGCGTCACGCTCTATCTCCCGCGCTACGTCAGCATCCAACCCGGTACGCACGCCTATCTGCGCTTTTGGGGCGTCCGGCCGTGGGAGAGCCATCCGTTTTCGGTCGCTTGGGTGGAATACGACGCGGCCAACTCGCTCCCGACGTCGGAAAAGGAGCCCCTCACGGCCGTGGACCGCAAGACGGCGTCGACGTCGGTTTCGTTCATCATCGGCGCCCAGACGGGCATGACGCGCATGCTCTACAACCAGGCCAGCAAGTCGTCGTCGGGTATCCGAGCCCGGGCCGCCATGGAAGGGCCTTATGCCGGGCACCATAACCTCGACTCGTACGGCCACGTCGTCTTGTTCGCCGGGTCGACGGGCATCACGCATCAGATCTCGCACGTGCGGCACTTGCTGGAGGGCTACAACGAAGGCATGGTGGCGACGCGGAGGTTGACACTGGTCTGGATCATCCGGACGTACGAGACGCTCGAGTGGGTGCGTCCCTACATGGACATGATCCTGCGGATACCGAATCGCAAGGACGTGCTCCGGATCCAGGTGTTTGTGACACGACCTCAAAACCCGCGCGACATTGTCAGCGCCAGCTCGACGGTCAAGATGTTTCCTGGTCGGCCCAACATCCCGCTGCTCCTGGTCAAGGAAGTGCAGGACCAGATCGGGGCCATGTCAGTGAGCGTTTGCGGGCCTGGCGGTCTGGCCGATGACGTACGGGGCGCCGTTCGGGCGGTGCAAGGCGATAGCGTCATTGACTTTATCGAGGAGAGTTTTACGTGGTGATTTGGGACCACGGTTGGATCTTTTTTCCGCTTTCTATGTTCTCTTCAAGCTTTCTCCCATTTTTCTTTCTCAATTTCGTCCTTCTCGGTCCCCCGACATCTGTGTTGTATATACACTCTGCAGGTGGGAAGGGACACAGCGACGCGTCTTTGGGACGTCTTCCCACTTAGCATCGTCATTTACCTACGCTCGAGCGGCTTACGGCGGCGGATGGACAGGCGGGAGGGGGAGGGAGGCAGGACTCGGGGACGAAGTGTACAAAAAACAGGCACATTCAGCCAGGACATAGCGACGCAGAGCATGGCCAGCGTTTTGTGTGGCGCAGCACGACGACAGACGATAGCAACAGCGGGGAGCTTAGGGCGCGCTTTGATACGGAGATGGTTTTTTTTTTCTTCCCCGGAGCCGGTTCCCTAGTGTCGTGTGCCTTTGGAGGAGGAAGTATTCGTAATGAGCTGAAGGGGCACATGGACTGTCGATGGCTTAGCACGGGCTGGCTCAATATAGAGAGAGGACAGAGAGATGTTTTCTGGCTCAGGTGGGTGGCCATTTCTGCGCTGTTGAAGCCATAGACAGGAAGAGAGAGAGAGAGAGAGAGAGAGAGAGAGAGAGAGCCGCTGTCCTGCTCGCCCCTCCTCCGCGACCGGTCCGGTTCTTCCCCCCCCCCCTCCCCCCTGCAGAAGGTGAAACAGAGCGACTATATCATGTACATATGATAACCATGTCTCCTCCTATCCGAGTTGGTGAGTTGGGGGTTTTTTTTTTTTTTAACCAATTACCAAGGCACAAGGGTGGGTGCGCATTATACATTGTGCGCCTTTCTGTGTGCCTGGTACATACATGGCAAAGATTGATGAAACAATACATGATCTTTTTTTTTTTTCCCAAAAATCATGTCCCTTCGTTTTTCTCTCTTTCTTTCCTTTCTTCTCCTTCTTCCTTTCCCCCCCCCCATTTTTGTTTGAGCTGGGGGAAAAGGAGGAGGAGGGCAGAGGGGCGTGGGGAAAGAAGGCCGGTTTGAGGTGTAGATGACGAGATGACTTTTACCGTTTTGTCATCCTCGACGGCGCCACACCCTTCGTTGGACAAAATGTGCGAGAGGCATCAAATATGCAGTAGCAGATGTGGTTGTGGTTGTGGTTGTAGTTGTTATTGCTGCTGCTGTTGCTGCTGCTGCTGCTGCAGACGGAAGAAAGCATTTAGACCGTCGAAATCATCCAGTTGGCGAAAGCCGTCGTCGACGACCCACGGCCGACGAGGGTCTCGAGGCGTGCAGAGCGCCTCGCAGGCGCGGCCGAGGACGACGAGCCCGGGCGGACGGCTCCCTTGGTCGCGGACGGCGGCGGGCACGTGCTGTAGCGTGGTGCGGATGATGCGTTGGTCCGCACAGCTGGCTCTTTCGATGATGGTGCAGGGGGTTGAGGGGGGCCAGAGGGTGCGGGTTCTTGTTGGGGGGCAGTTGGACTTGGACGTGGACTTGCCGTCTTCCTCTCCTCCTCCTCCTCCTTCTTCTTCTTCTTCTTCTTCTTCCTCTTCGTCGTCGTCGCTACTAGCCTCATGCGTCGTCTTCGTCGTCGTCGTCGTCGTCGTGAGTTCCCGAACCAGGTCCTCGATACGATGCAAAGCCATGAGAAAAACGACGGTTCGACCGGCCACAAACTCGGGCGCTTTCGCAGCTCTTCCTTTCTTGCCGGTAGCGGTACAGATGAGAAGCTGATGGGCGACATCCCTCTGGGTGACGGGCACATTGGCCAAGAGCGGTGCGGCCAAGGCGGAAGACAAGCCTGGCAAGACGACGACGCGATGGGCCAAACCGCGTTGGGCGAACCAGGCGAGTTCCTCGCCTCCCCTACCGTACACGTACGGATCGCCCTGTTTCAGCCGCAGCACCGTCTTCCCTTCCCGTACGGCTTCGAGAGCCGAGGCCAAGAGCTCGGCTTGGGCTTCGTCGGCGTGACCGGGGAATTTGCGCGCGATCTCCACCGGCGTTCGGCGGGGGATCAGCCTCAGGATGCTCGACGGGATGAGCTTGTCGGCTAGGATGGTGTCGGCTTTTTGCATCGCGTCGAGCGTCGCTAGTGTTAGCAGTGAGGGGTGTCCCGGTCCGCTGCCGGCGAGGATCAGTCGTCCCGGTGGGGTGGGTGGGTGGTGGTGGTTGAGGGTGGTGACGGTGGTGGTGGTGGTGGTGGTGGGTGAAGAAGATGAGGAGAGTAGAGTCTCGAGAGTCGCGTCTTCGGTGATGGCGGCTAGACGCTGTAAAGGCCAGTATTCGCAGAGGTTGCTGAGCCAACGCATTCTCACCACCCGTCTCTTCTCATCATCATCATCATCATCATCATCATCACCATGACCATGATCCGCATCGACGATAACCCTCCTGCGCCACCTCCCCAACCTCTCCACCGCCTGACCCAACCCCTTGGGCAACTCGGCAGCGATGAACCTCCTCACTCGCACCGCCAACCCGCACCCATTCCCATTCGTCGTCACGCCCACCTGCAAGGGCCCATCACGATAAACGGAAAGTAAAGTGAAGGAGCACAGATCAGGACGATCCACCACGTTGACGGGGATTCTATATCTCCGACATGTCCCAACCATGTCCGCCAACTTGGCATCCACTGGGCAGGTGAGGAAGACGGCGTCGACGATGCCGTCTACCTCGTCGCGTCCGAGCCGGAACAGCATCCCTTCTTCAAACTCCTTCTCCCATCGTATAGCACCCTCGTCCATCAAGGAGACGAGCGGATCCGGCACGCTGTCGGATACCAGTATCGGCTGTGCGCCTGCCGTCAGGGATTGGTTGCATCGTGTCGCTGCCAGTGGGTTGTTGCCGACGATGAGGTGGATGTTGTCTTTGCAGGAGAGGGCTGCCAGGAGTGTGGTTGGAGCTGTCGTCGCCATCGTGAGAGTGAGGGATGGTCCGGGGTAGGTAGGACTTGAAGAAGTCAAGATGATCAAGTTTCGACCTTTAACCTTTCCTTCCGCTGTCATCACTTTTTTTTTTTCTCCTCCCTTTCCCTCCCGTTCCCCATACACCATTTTTTTTTTCTTTGCAGCCCTTTTTCCTCCTCTCTCTTCGTTCTTGTCATCAGGCTCGACTCTGACGCCATCGTCCAAGGTGGGGGCCTTTCTTTCTCACACACCGAGACCGGAGCAACGACTTTCTCCGAGCCGACATTGAGCCGAACCAACCCCAACCAACCTCCTGTCGTCCTTGAATCCTTTTCGTCCCCAACTTCTCAGACAGACAAGACAAACAGGTCTTGGCTTTTTTTTTTTTTAAATTGTCCATGGTATTCTTCTCTACACGGCTTCAATCGTCGGTCGCCTTTCCAATCCCCTTCCGCGCCGCCTCTTCCGCCCGCTCCTTCAACTTTAGCTTTCGCAGCTTCCTCTTCCTCCGAGCCTCCTGCTGCTTCAGTTTCTTCTGCGCCTTGCTAAGCTTCTTCGAAACCGGCTTCCCGTCTCCCTCCTGGCCTCCACCGGGCCTCTTCTTCTCGATCTGCTTCCTGAGCTCTCTGCGGAACCTGTCCCGCATCTTGTTGCTTTCCTCTACCAAGCCGGACCGTATGTGACGCATAACGCGCGTCTTGGCACCCAGAGCCCAAAGATCCCCCCATTTCGTCTTGCGAGCGTCGTGGTACGCCAATTTGCCGTAGCTCTTGGGAACAGTCCACCGCTCTAGTCCGCCATCGGGCGTGCACATGTCGAGTATCACGTGTCGCCTCTTCTTGAGCGGACGAAGTATCTGACGCGGGAGGAGTCGCATGTCCGGGGCAGATCTGGCGTCCTCGTAACTATCAAAGGCGTCCCTTGTCGCTTGTCGTCCGCTCACCGATGCTCCGAGTCCCACGCCGCGCCGAATCGCCACGTAGCTGAACTCGACCCGGCCATGGTTCTTGCCCCTGCCTGTCAGCACCGACCGGTAGTAACTCGGCTCCATGAACTTCTGGTCAAAATGGCAAAAGTCCTTGCGGCCTAGGGCGAGGCCGGCCGTCTTGTACATGGGACACGTCCCCTGCGTCGGGCAAGGCGCGATGATGTGTCCCGGCTCCCGCTTGTCATCCTTTGGCTTTCCATCTCTTTTGCTCTCGTCGATATCCAGCAAGGGGAAGCCGGGATGCGGTAGCAGAAACTTGTTGAGCACCGTATCTCGCGCGTGCGCCATGGCCTCGAAGCCGCGCGGGTGGCCCCTTTCCAGTATGACCAGGATCCCCCCGTCGCTGCGCACCAGGCTCCAGAGTTTCTCCAGAAGCTCCTGTCGATTATGGCCAGCCTCTTCCTTGAGCAGCAGATGGGAGGCCACAACAATGTCGTACTGCTTCCGCGACTGTCTCTCCTTCCCGGCCTCGAGATGCTCGCCCTTGGTCTCGCCCGAGTGCAGATAATCGGGCAGTCGCGTAAGGAAGGTCGTGTCAGGGAGGAAATACTTGACACGCTCTCGTAGACGATCCGCCGCTATGAGGGCAGTCTTCTGACTCGGCGCCGGATAACGATTTCGCACCTCCTTCTTTTCCAAGAGCACCTCCCACTCGGCCTGGACGATCTGATCCCAGGCGACCAAGGCGGCGCCGCCTGCGCCGGCGTCGAGGATTCTCAACGCCCCGCTTTCGCCCTGCTTCAGTCGCGATTGCAGCCACTCGGTGCCGACCCGCCTCCGTACTTCACGAAGCACGCTCATGACCGAGGCGTACAGGGGGGGCAGTTGCACGGCCAGGAAGGTGTCGGCCTCAATGTTGCTCATGCTCCGCTGGTCAGCGGTCAGCAGCACGCCCTCCATGGGGCCACCCTTGGGGCCGACGATGGTTCCGGCCGAGTTGGAGTAATCCGAGGCGGAAAATAAGAGCCTGGCAGCCTGCCTGATGTGGTCAATATGCGTCCGGGCCAGCATGGTACGGATCGGCCCGCCGAGCTGCTGAAGCGGCATCTCAATCGCCAACGGCCGTTCGTGAAACCTCCCCAGCAGTGTCCAAGGATGATATCGGTGAAGAGGTTCCTCCCTTTCGTCCTCTTGCACTATAAGCTGCTGCATGAGCAACCTTCTTGGACGATTGCGAAGGCGCTTGAGCTTTCGGTCCAGTTCGGCCTCCTCCTTGGTGGTATTTGTCTCGGCCTCATCCTGCGTGTCATTTGTATCGGCCTCCTCCTGCGTGTCATCGGTCTCGGCCTCCTCCTGTGTCATGGACTTTCTGTTCTCCTCCTGTGTCATGGACTTTCTGTTCTCCTCCTGTGTCATGGACTTTCTGTCCTCCTTCCGCGTGTCCGATTTCTTGACTTCTTTCCGCCTGGCCTTATAGAGCTCCTCCTCCCAGAGCTCCCGCAGAGCCAATTCCTCTTCTCGCAAGGCGAACTCGTTCTTCAACGCGGCCTCCTCCTTCTCCTTGAGTGCCCTCTTCATCTCCTTCTGCTGCTCCTCTGCCTTCCGCTGAAGCTCTCTCCGCGTCGCCTTGAAGTCTTCAGCCAGCTTCAATAGCGCCCTGTGCTCCCGCTCATTCCGCGCCACCGCGTTGACGTAGCTGTCTGCCGTCTGTTCGATAACTTCAGTCTCTGACATGGTGGTCAAGTCGTCGATCGGGTCTTGCGCTGCTTTCGACGACGTTGTCTGAGGAATAGTACCGTCCACTTGATTCTCCTCCAACGCCTCATTTATTGGATTCTGAGGATCTGACTCGTCCGACTCCACCTCCTTCCCCTCTGTCTCCTCAACGCTCGACTCCCACGATCCCAGGTCGGCATGTGTAGGGATTCCGACGTCCTCCGGCTCCGTCTCCCGCTGCGGCGGGCCGTATAGACGCTCGTAGAGGGCATATTCTTCATCTGTGAGGTAGCCCTTGGGAAGGGTGCCGCGAAATCGTTGAGCAGTTTCGCGGACCACCCTTTCCATTTCTCGCGCCCTCCTGGCGTCGTCATCATCGGATTCCTTGGGCCGCTGGAGGTTTTTTGAGCTGCCGAATGATCGGACGCTCACGCCATGCTGGAGCTGTCCAAAGCTAACCGAAGCTGGCTGTCGCCATGGGACGGGACCACAGGCGACTCGATACCATGCCGCCAGTGAAGAACGACCGCGAGCCCCCCCCTGACGGACTCTGCGAGCGCTCGCAATTGGAAGCATCCTTTGAAGGGGGGGGGGGGGAATACAACGGGTAGGATCCTCTGGAGCTTGCCCGCGGAGCACCATTTTTTTTTAAACTCGCACTGCGCGTGATCACGTGACCATATCGTCTCCGTAATTCCGACACGGCAATTGGCCGACCCCGTTTTGGACTATATTTAGAGCGGATGCTAGTGGGACCGCATCGTCATCAATCGATGAAGCTGCGCATCTGAGACGCAAGGGATTAACTACGAAAGACATCAGAGACCACTGCATGATTCTATACGGGAAAGAAAATTGTCATCAAGCTCAAAAAAGTCATGTCATGAAAAGGCGCGAGGGCTCTTTCCTCAGGACTAGCCCCCCCCCCTCCCTCTTAATCCAATATAAATGCGCTCCCGCCTTGATACCACTTGATAGTAGGCAATGGGTCAAGCTCAGGCTTATTCATACCGGCCTGAATGCTGTGTCTGTACCAAATGGGCAACAGCTGGCTACGCTTGTGGACTACCAATCCCTGAAGCGTCGGTTCTGGATCGCTTCAGAGGCCGCTCGACGCTTGACGGCTGGTCGGCTTCATGTTCCAAAGGCTTTATATCACGCTCCACTCGCTTCTGCTTTTCCGCCCTTGGAGACTCGATAGATGCAGCTCCGACGTCGTCATTTTCATCTTCGTCGTCTTCGCCGTCTTTGTCTTCGTCGTGCCGAGACCGCCTTTTCGTGCCTCGTCCCTTTGATGATGCCTCCGACCCCTTCAACTCCGCCTCTACCAGAGAAACCTGTTCCAGGGCCCATTGCGTCAAGATCCTGTGACGCTCCGCAATGCTCTTCTCCCTGTTGGGACGTATCACTTTGCGCAGCAAGAGGTCTGTGAAGGCTGCATCCCGTCTCACGACCGATCTAAGTGAAGCGTTCGCCTCACATATTCCGGCGATTGCTGTCTTCACATCATCGCGTTGCCCCGGTCTGAAGCTTCCCCCCCAGCGCTTTGATAAGTATGCAGCCGCCACGGCTGATTCTAGATCCTTGGCAGCCTTATCCCGCTTGGTCATTGCCCGCAATGAAGTCCTTTGCGTGGCCAAGGTCTGAGAAGTCTGACCTAGCCTGATATTGCCTGCCTCCATCAGCTGCCAAAAAGGCTTTCCAAGTTCAGCCTCAAGTCTCTGCTCCAGGCGAATGTACTTGTCGAGAATGCTGTATTCGTAGCAAAGGTATTCCATCCATGTGGCCAGCTTGTCTTGCTCGGACGGACATTGTCTGAGCTGGAACTTTTGGGTGAAGCCATGATCCGCCAAACGCCTCTTCACTGCCTCGAAGTATAGTCGTGTCCCACCTTTACCGTTCATATCTAAGAGACCATGTTGTAACAGTCGGCGGTGACTCTCCTTCAAATCGAATCTCTTCTCATCAGTGGAAACGTCTGATTTGGCTTCGCAACCGCCATGCGCAAGCTTATAGATGTCGCCCAAACTCTTGCAGTAGTCGACAAAGAGAGAGAATTCGGTCTTGTGATCGTACATCCCTCTCATCTCCCTCTGCCACGTGCGAAAATCTCTCCATCTGTCGACCTGTACTTGGAACACCGACTCCGACACGCGTATGGCGCCGACGCCTAGGAATGTTTGCCAAGGCCGCAGCAGATTGGCATAGAGTTCCGGATTTTTGGTGATTTCTTCCATCAGGTCGATGGGATACGCTGGCCGGCCGCCCTGCTCGACAAGCAACCTGTAGTGAAAAGCCTCGAGTACTCTCGTTTGTTTCAGCTCTTCCTCCTTCCGCTCTTCGTCGAGGACCTGGTCGATGGATAGCTTGGTAGCTGAAGAAGACATGTTGTCCACGTGCGGTTGCAGAGTGAGCTTGAGCAACAACAGATGTTATAGGAAGACTCTAAAGCAATCCAGCTGGATAAATACAAAAAGCGATAGATGACTGCCTCAGAACTGAATGGGCGGCGTCTGTGACGGACAACACTGGTGTGGTCATTCACGTGCTCAATATATCCACACGTGGTGAATGACGGGCAACACGACCGGATCGTGAACCGGTGCCACAAGCAGACGGCGGACAGTGGCATTGCCAAGGCAGCCAGCCCGGTTATGCACGTGTCGGAATGATCATCAAACGTCTTCACTACCTGAACTGGCTGGATACACTTTGGCACCGACTTCCCGGTTCTTTTTTCGCCCCTCAGACCATCATTGCCTTGTTGCGTCGCACCAAGATGAAGGCACGGACACCTACATCAGAGGCCTTGATTCAATTTTCGTATCTTGTTTTCGTCGGGTCCGTTGGACTTTTTAAAAAAGAGTGAATCAGTTCCTCTTGTCTGTTTTTGTTTGTTGGCAACAACTGTTATAATGACCTCATCGCCTGCCTGTACGCCGCAGGCCCTTGTTTCCAAAAGGTGCAGGATATCATCAGCGACGAGCGGAACAGGGACAGATTCCTCCACCACGTCTAATTTCCCCCTCGTTCTCGCTCGACCAATTCAAGGATTCACCGCACGACTTCAGTCCCTGCCTTTAGCTAACTTTCATTCCCCGCCCGAAGAGACAGGTTGGCCTTGTGTGTGGACGGGCCCCTGACTGCGATATCGTCTTGCCTTCGATTGCGGGTATCAGTCCATACCATGACGCCTTCACGTTTGACAAGGAAAATCGCTTCATCTATCAGGACATGGGCTCCACGTGCGGGAGCGAGGTTCATTACAAATGGCCAAGGACGGGGCCGACGCTCCAACTTCCCCTGGATCTTGAGTGTACGGGATTTTCCGTGGTGCATGCCTGATTTCACCATCGTCTTTGCCAAATCTGTCAAATTCCAGGTCGTCTTGAACAAACTTGACGTGACTTCCCAGTTATATGCAGACAAGGTCATGAGATTTGGCCAGGGCATAGCCTCGGTCGAACCTCGCCACAAATTCTACATAGCTGAGCCCGAAAGCGGAGGATTCCCTCGACCCGGTAGAGAAAGGCCAATCACTATAAGTCGGAAAATCGGTGAGGGAGCCCTTCGGAGAGGTCCAGCACTGATCGTCGCCAAGCTCGATGACGACAGGAAGAGACGGCACGACCCGCTCAAGGACCTGCTCTCGCTCATGATTGTGATGAAACAGGGGCAAAGGATTTCCGCTGACGAGTGCTACGACCGAGCACATGGTCCAATCAATCTGCCCATCACCGAATTTCGCTGCCGAGCCCCGAGGGATGACGAGGAAGACCAACGAAGCTGGAAACAAGGCAGCATGGCTGACAACAAGAACCCAAGGACTATGATGCCGCCACTTGAAACCGCATTGCATGCCATTTCGAAAGCCCCTGAACCGTTGGACTCGAACCAAACCCGTTTGACCGTCCTAAATTCCTCGCCTCCGCCCTCTCGTTTTAGCAAAGGCCTGGAGTGATGTCGAGGAGGCTGCGACGGATGATGCTACAAGCCCACCACGAGTGCAGAATCAGCCTACAAGCCCGTCACAGGAAGGAAAGACGGCCTTCAATCCGCTACTTGTTGCCTCTCAGGAGTCGTGACGAGCACGCCGAAGTGGTAGATGCGGTGTTGCGGGAAGCGAGCGGCGTTTTGCCATGAGCCAAAAAAAAAAAGGAAACCATTTTACCAATTGGCTAGGGAAGTTATGATGATGCATTTCTTGCTGCGACAGATTCAGCCCGGCTTTGGTACCGGTTGAGACTGTCTCGTCAAGGCAGCGAGCGGCTTTAGGGGGTGACGGGTATCGTCATCTGTTATGAGTCTAGGTAACTTCATTGTAAGATATTTCTCAGTAGCGGTCTGCTTCGTCGATGCCTACTTGCGACGGAGAGACACCCCGGAAGAATAGGATACCTCGCCTTTGTCGAGAAGCTTTCGGCAGCCTATTCAACTCATTCTGGAACCAATCCTTGGAAAATGGCCATGATGATGACGATCGACGACGGGCTAAAGGAGAGAGCTGACCGAGGCGAGTGTAAGTCTATTTCCGGCTTCATCCTGCCCTCCCTGTCAAGTCTTTATTCTCACTGCAGATGACCTGTAGTCGCTTCTTGGCGTTGTAGCAAGAAGCTGGTTAAGTGCTGACAGCTATTGAATTTTCGGCCTGCCTTAGTCTGCCCAGGCAACCACTGCAGACCAGGTCATTGGTTGACTAGCGATCAGCTGTATTAAATATAGAAAAGCCGGTCTGAACAAGTCTGGGCTTGGCTTTTGTCGAGGTTCTAGCAGATGTACTATCAGAAGTAAATCGAGTTGCCCCCCCCCCCCTTTCGTAGCTATATATGAGATTGCCATTATCGACGACAACGTCATCTTAACTGGCAACATCGTCTCTTGTTGTTATGCCAGCCTAAACAAATTGCGAATTCAGCATGCACCTCACTAAGCTCGCCGTCCTTTCCTTCGCCTGTCTGGCGGCTGCCGAACCGGCAGAGGCCAATACTCAAGTGAGGGAACCGTTTATGGTATCGTTGACCTCCCCATGGAGAAACTCTCGTCCTTTTGGCTACCGCGTATCTAAGATCCATATTTCTGATTTCGGTAGGGCATCTTATTCCGCGGCCGTAACTACCAGGGACAAGCACGCACCATCTTCGACAAGCAGAAGGGGCAATGCATCAACCTCCGTGGATCACTGTCAGTCTGCGTAGCCTTGGGCGACGATGCGCGTCATACTGACCCCATGCAGTCACGAGCACACTGCCTCTATTATAGTCGATCGCCCTGGCCGTGACGAGTGTATCCTCTTCGAGTAAGTATTGGCTGCCTGTTCTGGCTATGGTGTCTAGGTTTGCTCGACTTCAGATGCTCACCCAGCCTCGCAGTTTAACGAATTGTCGCGGTCGTTCGTGGTCTTACAGAAACAACAACCCTCACATCCGCGCGACTAAAGTGAGCTCTGTCGTCTGCTTCCGACATTAAGCAGTTCGGACGTCTATTTGCTGTTTCAGGCAAAACACATTGTTTTGGGAAGAGTAGCAAGCGTGGCCAGGAGAGAGGCGACGTTGGCAGTATAGCCCCTTTCGTACTTGTTTAGATAGACTACCAACCAGTACGTTGGCGAACAAGAAGTTGAGTGAATCCGTCGTCAAGCAACTTTGTCTTCAACGGCAAGTCGCAAATCCATCTCTCTTTCAACAGTATCCGTACGGCTCCGTATTCCTTGACATCTACGCCGTTCATCAGACGTCGTGTTCGCAGAAAGGTCTCATACATGGCCGAGAATTCCACACACGGGCTGAACGATTCGTTTTCTGCCACAGCACAACACGTATTTGTTCCACCAACTGACGATCCCCCCCCCCCCGAAAGGGCACATCTGACGTCTCTTGCACGGTGTTCTTGCTGGCTACGGTTCCTTGCGTCGCTCGGAAAGGTTGGTGCATGCCGATGATCCGAAGTACTTGCCATCACCCCTTTTTTAAGACATGAGTTCAGAGCGGCTGTCACTTACGACTTTGCCATCATATTCATTATCAGCGCATCACAGACCAGCGCGTTCAGGGGAGGACGTCTTGTGCAAGACCTTTACAGGGCTTATGATTCAAGCTCCGACGACATGTCCAGACGCCTCTCGCAGCATCTTCACATCATCATGTCCCACATTCAAACTTTCGCTCCGCGTGTCTCATCAAGGTTCCAAGGTCGGTTGAAAAAGCCAAGCTGGCGAAACATGGGAGGGGAGGGCAGTGTCTACGAGGTCGCGGAAGACACAAGGGAAGAGGGATTGCCAATACCTTTGGGCATAGTCAAGTTCGCAAGCAAATTAATGTATCGTCTCATTACTCGCCCGTGACTTTTGAATCGGTCTGTAAACTGCTCAAGGGATAAATCTGCCCGCGCTCACTCTTGCACCTCGCATACGCCTAGATGGGAAAGGACTATCAGGCAGGAAAGTTGCGTTCCTCTCGCTCATTGCCTCCTTGACGCATGGGTGATTTGGGTCTGGTGAGGGAGGAGACTTGCAGAGTGTAGAAGCCTAGTTTATAAATTGCGAATTTCCCGGACTATAGAGGTTAACATAGTCGACGAGACCCATCGCTACGCGCCTTGATGAACTCAACAGCTTCCAGGAGAAATCGTCATGGTCCTCCTCCTGCCTCTCATTCTGCTATCTTCTTCTGCACTGGCTTCTGTCGGCCGCTATAAGCCGGCCAAAGCTGCATTTTGCAACGTACCACCCGGAAACAAGCTCATCGATAGTTTCCAGCTGTATCCGGAGAACGCGTCGTTTGATCCCAAACGATGTCTCGTATACTTTAGGTATATTCGATACAGAACTTGACATATTTTCCGTCTACACGGCTAATGACGGCACTTGGTGGCCTTTTCATCTAGCGTCCTCTGGAACAACTCGGTAGCCATCTGGGATCCCGTGCATAACCAAATCGTCGGTAGCTTGGATGACCCTAAATACACGGGCAGGACTGATCTACACGCCAACGCCGTCTCGGTCGATGAATGCCGCGACGAACTGACTACTGGGTTCACCGCTGCCACCGCTTGGGATACGAATGGGAGGGTCATCACGGGGCAGAACAACATTGCTCGATACTCCCTTTCGACTTTCCAGCGCATCTGGGATGTTGACTTGTCCAATGTGACCCATAACAAGTACGGAGGCTATCAAGACGTGGCGCAGGACGTACAAGGAAACATCTTTGTTGCCGGCACTTACCCTCCTAGCCTGCTGCGTGTGGTCCCATCGACGAGGATGGTGGACATATGGTATTTGGGACCGCCTGACTCGAACATTGCTGGCCTCCAAGGCCTGGTCAATTATCAGGACAAGAAGATCTTGGCCACGTACCAGACACAGAGCATCGAGGGAAGCCAGCTCGTTTCATTCAACATCAATCATCCAGGAAGGCCGAAACCCATCCCCGTAAAGCAGGGCAACAGAGTCACAAACCGAGTCGGCACCATCCTGGACGCGGCGGTGCTGCCCCCTCTGTATGGACAAAAGGTTCTTCTTGCCCCTGACGCCCACGCGGGCACCGTCGTTCTTTACTCGGATGACGACTGGAACACGGCACATAGGCTTGGCGTTGTTCCCACTCTCTTCCCCGGGGAGCCCAACGGTCCGTCTGTAGTCTCTTCCGTTCAAGCTGGACAACGCGTCTTCTCCATTTACGAATTCTTCGAAGACGGCGTTGTAAAAGCCCCGGGGCTTCCCAAGGGCCCCGGAAACAGGAACTTCTTTCCTCTTCAGGACGTGACGGACGGCATCAACCGTCTTCTCCTAGAGTTCTTGAGTCACGGTGCATCGACTGAGTCAAATGAATATGAAGGAGAGGAACTGGAGCCAGAAGAAGACCTTGACCCAGAAGAAATGGAAAGATATTGACGCTGCACTACGTACGATAAACCATGGACTAATCTTGTAACTGATAATAACATAATGTCCGAATAACACTACCTAGGACGCGCAAGACTGAGCTGCGGCATGCTGATAAAAAAAAAACAGCCCAACCATTCAGCCAAGCCGACCGAGAAACGTCCATGCCCACATACAGCAGTAAGCAAAACCCCCAGCCAAGGCCATCTTCCCTAGAAAAACCAGAAGGTTGGTGTTGGCCCGCTGCCAAGCCAAGTTTTCATAGAAGCCTTGAGTTTTGACGAAGGCCTGGCGATCATTCAGACGCGGAAAGGGGGCTTCAACAACGTTTCCCTCGCCGTCCTCCACGATAGGGATTTCCACGCCGAGATGATCGCACAGAGGCTTCCACCCATCCTGGATCCGGTATTCTATGCGACGCTCGGCGGGAATCTGTTGTCGAAACTCTTCATACTGTGTCTTGAACCAGGCTATGGCTTTCTCCTTCTCGTTGAGGGGACCAAAGTTGAGGTGGTCTTTGAATAGAGCCTTTAATAGTTTATTGGCGTTTCGCGTCTTCGAATCGAGTAGATGGCAATACAGCCTCGTTAACCGTGCCGATAGCGAGTTTTGGTTCAGAGCGCTATGGATCGTATTAAGAGCACTTTGATACCACGCTTCGGGATCGCGATTCAGAATGATGACTTTCGCCTTCGGGTACGTTTGCGCCAGTTCAACGCCAAAGAGAGCGGCCGGCACGTCGCAGCACGCCTGCGAGCGGCCAAGCAACGCGTCCCAGTCATCCTTGGTGAATGATGCAGCGCCGGCGTACTTGGCTTCCAAAGCACGGATCCATTGCTGAGGGTGATGATCCATGTTCTCCATTACGGTGACGAAATGATAGCACTCGTGGAATCCCAATTGGCTGAGGGCTGTACGCATGCTCATGGTTCCGGTGCGGTAAACACCACAGACAATGACTCGCATGGGGACGACACGCCTCTGCGCCCCGGCGGCTGGAGGACTGGACTTGGATGTGAGTGCCATGGTGTTTTTGGTCAACAAGTTTTGTGCTTGATGGTCAGATGTGAGAATTCTCTCCCCTCTACCAATACGTAGGGACGAAACCCTTTCACCCTCGGCGAGGTTCCGTGGCAAGTATATGTAGTGAGGATGACAGACAGCTCAGCTTGTTGCTGAACCTCGCTGCAGATCAAGTGTATGGGAGGGAGTACGTCATCTGACATGTTCCAGCATGAGAGATGGGGGCTAATCACGCGTGGGATGTGTTTTCATGTTGGCCATATGGCAAAGTTCTCTCAAGAACGAAGTCTGTGACTTGGTATGAAGGACATAGACAACAGACGACATCCAAGGAAAAGGCTTATGCCAATCCCGTCAATCAAAAACGGCACTTTTGTTTTGAACACATGTATTGTCTTCAAGGTTGGATACGAAAATATCCGGGAGAACGACTACGTCATATCTCACCTTGCATTTGTTCTACGCACGGAGCTGAAAGGCTTAGTGACAGGACTTCACAGAGTTGATTGGCTTGTCAAGCTGCATGCTCGATGATCAAGCAAGGCAACTCGAGCCGCATATCCGGTCCTTCACCGGTCACCTAGGCGAGGCAAGCCGGACAGCGGAAGAGTAAGACGTGCCAAAGGTAGTGGAAAGAATATCACTTGTTTGCTTCCATGGAATGCTGTCAATATAGACGGCTTTGCCATCAACGCTATCGACGGGTTGATGGTCGGTGTGAATCACCTGGCAGCGGCCCTTCATAACACAAGGAGTGTCATAGCTTTGGTCTTCTCTGGCTTCTCCGTCATGACACACTACGGCGACAACGAAACAGCCGCAGAGCCTCTGGAGCGCGACCGGGCATCGTTCGTAGCATGTTTGATTGCGCCATTTGTTGGCACATTTCTCCTTCTCTCCGTCCTGTCATCCAGGTCCATGTATCAAGTAAATGCCAAGGCTTATCCGTGGCAGGGCATTGAGCCCTTAGACCTTGGCCCGATAAGTTGAGCTTTTCCGCAGTGGAATTGCAGATGTCGATCGGAGAATCATCACAATGCGACATTACAATCAATAAGCTCACGGACTGGCAGGAAAACTAAGCTCAGAATGCAACCTCTGTTGCCGTCCAATGACTAGGAGTGAATGGCAGAAGCTTTCTATGCCATTGACCGTAAAAAGGCCATCAATTGCGATGACATGTAGTATCCGCTAATGGAAGACAAGAATTCATCAGACGTCCTCGGAGGTATCGATGACATGATTTTTCAGAAAGATCAACGTCATAGAAACACTATTTAGCAGCATTATGAAAGTGGGTAATCCGATCGATTTGATGGGGAAATTAGAAGAAAGAAAAAAAAAGCATACAATTTTAGTCTAAACTCCATGAAAGCTTTTCGTATTGATTTTTTTTTTGTATATATGTAATACATTGGATGGCGTCAAGGAAACGCGGCTTTTTTTCCAGACCTCGGCCGTCCAAATTTCGGAAACTTTGACAGCCAAGAGGAACATGTCGAGCTCAAATCAGCGTTGACGGTTTATCCGTTGCTGATGTTCTCCTGACCAAGACTTGCCCCCCCTGTAATGGACGCACTGCATTCGGCGGATTGGTTCTCGTGCCGAGCCTCATAGAATTCACGGCGTTTGTCCATCATAAAGGCGATGGCTGACCATCGAGGCCGGGCCGAGATGACCCAGAGTTATGGGCCGAGATGCCTCAAGGCACGCGATACTACATACAAGAGCACCGAGTTGTATCGTCTCGGGTAGGAACGGATCCCTCTATCGAAAGAACTCTTTGCCCCTTCCCCGACATCTTCCTAACTTCAGCGGCTCGTATATATTTCCAGCGCCCTTCTTCTCGTCGGCAATCTGATGGACCGCTGCACTGTTCTTGTTCGTCATCCGAGTTCGTTAAGAAAAGTTGCTTTGCCCCCCCTGAGCTGCTTTATCAAAACATATTTTCAGCTCTGCAGCTGCAAGGTGTTAGCGGCACTGATCATCTGAGAACAACCATAGAATGAGGCTTTCCGTCGTCATCGCTACTCTTCTCACAATAACGGTAGTCAGAGCCACAGCTCTGTACTGCTTCGGCATGAAGATGGTCAAGTGCGAGAGATCAAGAATCTTGCTAGCTGCATCAAAAAATTCATCGATCTTGACAATTTCTTCAGCAATTTCACCAACCTCATCAGCTTCAGCAACTCCATTGGTCTCGGCAACTTCATCAGCCTCGACAACTCCATCGCTCTCGGCAACCCCATCAGCTTCAGCAACTCCATCACTCTCGGTAACCCACACAATCTCACCAACTTCATCAGCCTCGGCAACCCCATCGGTCTCGGCGAGCCCCACAATCTCAACAACTTCATCAACCTCAGCAGCCCCCACAGTCTCGGAAACTTCATCCGTCAAACCTTTCAGTGGGTTATCAGCTGCTGGTTGACTTTCCTTTCATCAAGTGCTGATAGAAGCAGTGTACCGACCGCTCCCTCCTCCGTTCATTCCGAGGCTAGGGTGACTTCCACGGCACGAACACGGCCGTAGTCTAATGACGGCTACATGCCGACTGCGCCATGACAAGCCGTTGGGCTCGCCTGGTACTCGGGCGTGGCGTTGCCTTTCTGGCATCTGCAAATTGTTTTCGGCCAGAAGAGCAACAAGTCTGTCGACCGGCTTTGGACAATCACCCTCTAATTGGTTGATTCTCCCGCAGCTTCAGTCATTGATCACTACAACAGCCGCAATCCGTCAAACTTCTTTTTACAGATACTTTCTGTAGCGTGCTATCAGGAAAGACTCTCGTTGAAACATGTCAAGAAAGACCTCCTGCGTGGGAATCAAATGGTCATGACAGAATTTTGTCAAGCCCGCCAAGACTGAGCCGTCAATGTCATGCAAGTGGCCGCTTTCTATGACCATCATTCTGTGAATGCAAGGCAACACATAGTTATCGCAACTTGCATAAATTATCACTGCCCTCCTTACCGCTTCCGATGCCAGCTATCCTAATCCATACATGCATACAATGTATTGAATGATGAAATATCAAGTGTTTCTCCATGCCGAGTGGCTCTGTCATGACCTCCAACATGACGTGGCATGAATCTAATATTGTAAAGCACGTTGGAGCAAAGGATCCTTTCTCAATGTTTGGTGGCCTTGCAATCACCAAACATGCTTCGGAGCTCCTGCAGAAGGCCCATCACCACCTTTTCGTTCAGCTCAGGGTACATGGACCAGAATTTGAGGGGAATCTTGGAATGCAGTGCTCCATCCCAATGACTTGCGACGAGTGTTTGCTTCTCTGTGAACTGACGAAACGGAAGGCAAAGGCCGGACTCGAACACTTCATCTCGCCTGGACTTGATTTCGATTTCGATCAGGCTCGTGAAAGCTTTGATGCCCCTCGCGAGTGTCGGAAGAAGAACCTGTAGCTCTTGATCTGATATGATCGGCTGGGCTCTTTCAACCTCTGCGATACCATTTTCAAGGGTGAGAAAGTATGTCTCCCAAGTCGGTTCCAAAATTTTCATGTTGACGCCATAGTTATGAATAACTTGCGACAAGTGCGAGACCCCGGCAGTTATCACGTCCACGCCATGCTGAATGGAGTTTATGTTGACGGTCTGGTGGCCGGAGCAGACTCCTGCGGTGAAGCACAAGAGGGAGAAGCTGGCGGAGAAGCGCATTTTGTCGAAATTGGATTGAGTTGTTGAGTGTTTCTGAGTGGAAGAGTAGATGAGAAACTGACTGATGATGGTGAAGAGCTGACTGATGATGGTGAGGAACTGGCTGATGATGATGAGGGCCAATGGCTCTTACTTATAGAAAAGTTGCCTCTCGAGAAAAGGTCCAAGATACTCGGGAGACACCATATCGATGACGGAGTCGTCGCATGTGCTGTCTTCGGTGAAAACCTGTAGAAAGCCTCGCGGATGCAAGATGATCTCTTGGCGAGGCTGCAGGCACATTCACGCCGCCGAGGTCATAGATCTCGCTAACGGCGTATTGCATCTCGTACTATAGAATAGCATCTTCATGATTATCTGTGGGATAGGACGAAGTTCCGTGAAGTGCGTCACGCCGCTGCTATGCTACAAAGTAATTGCTTTTGCAGTTTCGTGACCGATGTTGCAATCTCTTCCTGCCTAGCCTTCTCACTTCCGCCACGGACGAGGCTAAACACCAGATATGTCGCAGTCGTCGACGCCATGATGATGATTCCGTGAAACAGATACGAGGCATGCCCTGGCCTTGGAGGTTATGACAACCTACCGCAGGCTGGCTCTTGGCGAGCTCGGATACGACATCGTATTGCCCGGCAGTTGAAGACAGTCTCAGAGTAGCGGATGGCGTTGCCGAGATGACGGGGGATAGCAGTCCAATGCTTGCTGACCGGTTGACGCTGTGCCAGACGGGTAAAGGTGGCTACTTGATCGAGTAATCAGGCGTACATGAACCTGGGCTTGATCGAGTAATCAAGCGTACATGAACCTGGGCTTGATCGAGTAATTAAGCATGCATGAACCTGGACGACGCCTGTCTTCGTCCCACCAAACTCTTCCGCCGCCGCCTGCCCCAACAGAGTTAAACCGACGGGGTAGGTTCACTCAATGGGCCTGTCTGGACATGACGACAACACAGTCTAGTGCACAGCAACATGCGTAGCAATTTGCATCCCAGCGCAAAGCAGGAAAAAAACTAGACTGGAACATGATCCCGCAAACGCCTTGTAAGCACGACTAGCCGCCCGCTCATTCCGAGCCCAGGTCTGCCAGGGTTTTGAAGCTAGGCTTCTGTGGCGGGCGGGTGGCCGGGTTGCCCGACTGCGACGAAGAGACGCGTTGTGAAGCAGGTTTCATGTGGATATTAAACGGCGAAGCCTCCGCCGCCTTGCGTGCGTCAAACTGTGAAGTAACACAGTCAGCACACTTCCGTTTTTCCCGGTTCAAAGCGCAGGCATTGATGACGAACTGAAAAGAGCGAGACCAGATAGAGCCCCAAAAAGGTAACCAGCGATTTGAAGAATCCAGCCATATCCCAGGACTGGGCGAAACCGCCACCGCTGGACCGCGCCGGAACAGGGGCCGTGCCGCCGAGTGTGCGGCCGGGCGTCTTGAAGACATCGCCCGAGGGTCCGGCATCGGCGAGCCTGACCGCCTTGGTGATGGCGTCTGCGAGAGCGGTGAGATTCGCGCCCTTGACCGTGTCGATGCACTGTCCTCGGTGGAAGATCTTGAAGGTCGGCATAGCGGAGACGCTTTGGGCGCGAGCAATGGCCGACTGGGCGTCAACGTTGACCTTGGCGAAAGCCACCTTGTTCGGACGCGAGTGCTGGGCCGCTAGCCGCTCAAAGTGAGGTGCAACCATCTTGCAAGGGCCGCACCAGTCGGCGTAGACTTGGTGTCGTCTCGTCAGTTTTTGTCTTTGTGTCTTTTTCTCAGGCGAAGGTGAACACACAGTCTGCAACGACGATGCTGGTCTTGGAGAGCAGCGACTGCCACTCCGTCGTGGATCCTATATTTATCGGGCTGCTCATGTTGTTGACGGGACTGAGTTGACGAGGCTGAGATTCATGAATTGGACAGCTTTTGACTCGCCATCGACGTCTGTAGTCGCAACAGGTGTTGGGGCTGCCTAGAAGAGCAGGCGGTGAGGCTTGGCGACCCTTTTCTGCCGTCCGCTTTTCTCTCTTTCTCTTTTTCACCAAGACGACCTCCTTTTTGTCGTCTACTAGGCTGCTACGTCATCCACGGTATGATTGGCTTGATTATCGTTGCTTGCACCAACCAGAGACAATGATTCCCTCGTACCAGAATTTAG
This sequence comes from Ophiocordyceps unilateralis, assembly GCA_001272575.2. Classification (NCBI taxonomy): domain Eukaryota; kingdom Fungi; phylum Ascomycota; class Sordariomycetes; order Hypocreales; family Ophiocordycipitaceae; genus Ophiocordyceps; species Ophiocordyceps unilateralis. The sequence goes on from LAZP02000082.1 coordinate 45,271, forward strand.
TGGAGTAGTGCAGTGCCATGGCTAGGTAGGTAATTAAAATGAAAGGAACGACGATCACCACCTTCGGAAGCTCCTTTCTCCGTCATCCGCAAATTCATCGTCACTCTTGCTCATCGACTTTACGTAACCTCTCTGCCTTCTCCCCTCTTAATTGTCTTTACTAGACCTTTTACACCAGCACTCAAAATTCAAGACTTAAGCCCCTTTATCTACTACTCAAATTACCTACCTAGTCTTCAGTCATCACATGGAGCCCTTTTACCCGGGACCAACTGGGCGGCTACCAGGTCTGCCGCCGCCATAGGAGCTGCCCAGGCAGCAGTCGCCGGAGCAGCCGCCGCCAACCCTCAGGCTCGCATGCCCGTCGTACTGCACTCAACAATGCCTCTTCGGACTGCTTCGAGAACTCGAGATCGACCAGAATTGTCCCAACGTGATATACCATGTTATTGATTACGAGACACCAGGGCAGCGACACGAGATCAGTGGCGCCGAATTCATCGCTGCCCTGCGGGACCAGTTAAGCGAGTCGGTGGATCACGGCATGCAGCGTACTAGGGAGTATGGTTCGCGAGCCGTGATATACAAAGGAAGCCTTCTGAGCCACGGCTACACCTTCATCGCCAAGGCCGTGTCGGCGGTTTGGATCCCGAAGATGCAGCATGAAGCAACCATGTACCGGCTGCTGGAAGTGCTCCAAGGCCAAACAATTCCCGTCTTCCTCGGTGTTCTTGATCTTCGGCCGATAAACCAAGTTCTCGTCGTAAAAAACGCGCCTCAACACCGGTTTCTACAACATCTTTCGCTGCTTTCGTGGGGAGGTCCTGCCATCCGCCAGCTCTGCGGCACTATGGACGACGAAAATCTTTGGAAGTTTCATCATCTCGCCAACGACGCTTTCCTTTCCATGCATGCTCACCAAGCAGTGCACGGGCAAGCGAAATTGACATCGATGTTATACAGCTTCGAGACAGGCGGCATAATGCTGGTTAGCTTGGAAAGTGCGAAGTTCATTGACGAACCTCCAAGATATGATTTGCCAAGGGCCGTGGAGAGTCCTTATCAAAAGGATCTTCGAATGGCGTGGGATGTGGTGGACGAGCTATTTAGCGCTTTGGTCTGGAGTGAAGCCGAGTCTCCGATCCAGATAGACGACTAGCGAGCATTGGTTCTAAACACTAGCAAGCGTCAGAAGGGTCTGTCTAGGGCGACGGCTGCGTTACGACATGAGTGAGGCCGTATGGTCCAGGTCAATGGATGATGGGAGCGGCAAATCGATCTGAACGTGGTTCGCCACCAGGAATGAGACTTTGTTGCTTTTGCGTCATGTGCAGTCACTTGATTAAGTGCAGGGAAACACTCTTTGCAAGAAGACAAGTTTTCGAAACTATTTTCAATTGCATTACAAGTTCATTTAACCTTGTTTTATTACCAGAGGCAGAGCATTGTGGTATCGTGCACGTCATGACTGCCAGGACGACGGTTGTGCCGATAGCAGCCCCGGTACCAATGCGGACAAGCATCAAGATACGATACGGCAGCCGAAAGCGGACAGGCCCGGCGGCCATTAGTCAGCCCCACCAATTCATTTTCTTTTTCTTTCTCTCCCTCCCCTGAGAGTGCGCGACGAGGCTGTAAAGCCACTAGCAGTGTCAGCCGGCTGAGCATCTTCATTCCACCGCCATCGCTCTTTACCACGGCAGCTGCTGATGCGCTTCCCATCGTTCTGATTCTACGACTGCGAGTTCATCTTCAGCCTCTGCGTCACAGTCGACAGCGTCGCCCTCATCGAAAGGCACGGGCCCGTCGTCCGCCGGAGCGAGGAGAGAGAATAGGGGGAGACGGGAATAAGAGAGGGAGAGGGAGAGGGAGAAGAAGAAGAGGAAGAAGAAGAAGAAGAAGAAGGAGAAGGAGAATCAGAGAGGCTTGAGTGCCGCAAAAAAGCCGTGGTCATGTCGGACAAGAAGAGTGACGATTTCGTCGTCCGCGTGCCCGACAACTTTGCGCGCGCCGAGGAGAAGCAACCGTTGGCCAGCTCCGGGTCGCCGCGCGATGGTCGAAGGCCTTCACTCTTGGCCAAGTCCGGATATTCGCTGCTCTCCTCGGTCGAGAGCAGCGGCGGTGTCTCCGTGATCGCCTACTGTCTGTCGTCTATCAGCATGACGCTCGTTAACAAGTATGTCGTCTCCGGAAACCAGTGGAATTTGCATCTGCTGTATCTGGCTATTCAGGTGCGTTTTCCGCCCCCCACCTCCCCTCACCCGTGAGGCCGATGGAGATGCTGACGCCAGTCATTCTTAGTCTGTCGTCGGCACCGTCACCATCCTCGTCTGCAAGCAGGCTGGCCTGATCCGGGACCTCGATCCCTTTGACTCGAGGAGAGCCAAGAAATGTAGGTTTTTCCGGAGTCGTCGTTGGTCGCTCCCGTCGCTGACAGCCTCCGGCGCAGGGTTCCCCATTTCGCTACTGCTCGTCGGCATGATCTTTACCGGAAACAAGGCGTTGCAGTTTCTCTCGGTGCCCGTCTACACCATCTTTAAGAACCTGACAATCATCGTCATCGCCTACGGGGAGGTGCTGTGGTTCGGCGGCAGCGTCAGCCCGCTGAGCCTCGTCTCCTTTGCGCTCATGGTCTCGAGCTCCATGCTGGCGGCCTGGGCCGATTTCAACACCGTCAGAACGGACGCATCCGTGACGGCGCACAAGGCCGCCACGGCCACGGCGACACTTAGCACCGGCTACGCCTGGATGGGTCTCAACGTCATGTGCTCAGCCCTGTACGTGCTGAGCATGCGCAAGGCCATCAAGATTACCAATCTCAAGAACTGGGATGGTAGGTTTTGTCTTAGAAGACGCTTCAGGAGGACTGGTGCTGACGAGTCCCAAAGTCATGTTCTACAACAACCTGCTGACCATTCCGGTGCTGATTCTCTCGTCTCTCATGATGGAGGACTGGTCCGGTGCCAACCTGTTGCGCAACTTCCCGCCGGAGACGCGCCAGAGCCTGCTCGTCGGCATGATCTACTCGGGTCTGGCGGCCATCTTCATCTCGTACTGCACGGCGTGGTGCATCCGGGCCACTTCGTCGACGACGTACGCCATGGCCGGCGCCCTCAATAAGCTGCCCATGGCCATCGCCGGCCTCGTCTTCTTCTCCGACCCCGTCACGTTTGGCAGCGTTTCAGCCATCATCCTCGGCTTCGTCAGCGGCCTCATCTACACGTGGGCCAAGAACAAAAAGTCGCAGCAGCCTGGTTTGCCGACGGCAGTGAGCCGCGCGGCGTCGGGGCCATCGTCGCCGCACGACAAGGCCGACGTGGCCAAGGATTGACGTCGACGACGCTGAGCTTGATAGGACGAGACGGGCTCAGAGTCAAACATCAAACATCAAACATCAAACACACACACACACACACTCACACACACACTCACACACTCACTCACACACTCGGACACTCACACACACGCGCGAGGCCAGGTTTGGCACGATGAAGAGGAGAGAAGGTGGCGGATGCGAGGCACGAAGAGCCTACGTAAAGGAGGTGGGAAGAGCAAATCCGAGTCGCTTACGCTGTACATAATGGAAATGAAGATGCACCATGCACTTACACGCAATGCTATCGACCAAGTCTCCCGAGTTGGGGGGGAGCACGTTGGCGGCGAACGCATACGGCCACGATGCTCGTGTGTGATTAGGGGGTTTAGAGAGGGAATATGTTTTTAATTTTACGGCCTGTTTCACGCGCTTCTTTCTCTTCTCGCTGCTATGGCGTCGATGTCGTCGGTGATTCTTCTTTTTTTTTTTTTTGCGCAACCTACAAGTCCCCGCAACCGGGCTTGTGGGCTTCATCATGGTGTGCAGCTGACGATGGGGGGGGGAAAGCACAAGACAGACGCGTCTGTGCTTCCACTGCGCCGCCGCATCATCCACCCAAGGTAGAAACAGCACCGGCAGACAGCCATGACGTGCTCTAGCAGGCGAGGGCAATCACTGCACCAGGGGAAAAGAGCTCAGAGAGGGGTTGTTTGTTAGGTAGGTAGGTAGGTAGGTAGGCAGGTAGGCAGTTGAGAAGCGTGATTCACTGCCCCTCTCTCTCTCTCTTCCCCCCCCTTTCTCTCTCTCTCTCTCTCTCTCTCTCTCTATTCCCCCTCCTCCCCAACGAGTAAACGCCAGCTTTGCCC
>LAZP02000083.1:0-49358 GCA_001272575.2 Ophiocordyceps unilateralis
GAGAGAGAGAGAAAGAGACAGAATGAAGAAAATGAGCGTAATGGATAAATTTTGGAGGGTTGGATTGAAGAGAAGTCTCCTCACGGGAGGCCAAGCCTTGTGGCGGGTCCTCCTCGTAGTGACAAAGAAAAAAAAAGTAATCACCGTCCGTCTGTCTGTCTAGCTACTACCTCCCTACGTACGGTAGGTAAAGGTAGGTAAGGTAGATATAGATAAAGATAGAGATAGAGATGGGTATGATCCGACGCGGGCCACGCTGCTGACCGGAAGAGGCCGGGGCGGGGTCAAGCGGGCTGGTGGTGGCTGATGACGATAATGATGATGACGATGAAAGACTCCCCCCCCCCCTTCTCGTAACCTCCAATCAATCCGAACAAGCGAGGTTGGGAGACGTCTACTCGTAGTGAGATGGGATCGTCTCCATTCCGCAAGGCTCGCCATCGTCTTCCGCTGCTACAGTGCTGCCTACCTACCTGCCTACCTACATACATACGAATCGCGCCAAACAGCCTAGCCTAGAGCTTCAAGCCATCATCAACAAGGTTCACACCCATGCCTCGACAATATCCGAACAAGGGCTCTCTGTGTCACCCTACCAATTCCTACCTACCTACTGAAATCAGCCCACTAGGACCAGACCGAGAGAGAGGAACGAAGCCACATTCTGTCGTAATCATACCACGAAGCCAGCTAGGCCAGGATAGATGTAGGCTGTTCCACACTCAACTGATTAAATCATCATGGGATGCACCATATGTACCTATAAACAAAGACGGATGCTTTGCGCTGTCTCGAACCGGCTCTTCATGAACATGAACCCTGAACCTGCATCAACGCCATTAACCCCCCGACTGGTAAATCAGATGAAACAACACGGCTTCATATCGCCCGCCATATTATCCGCATCGGCCTCGAGATGGAAATGGACGAGACAAGAGAGGCTGACGTCGGGCAAGCCTCGCAGATGACGCCATCTGTTGATTCGTCTCTCCATCCCGAGGTTAAATGTCGACAACACTGGCAGTCGTCGATATCCTTCAAGGTCGGAATCTTCTCAAATGAGTGTGTCGAAAACACAACACGCCACGCCACGCCTACAACTCGTCTTTCCCCCGCTGAACCGAATCCTTGACGGCTTCGGTGGCCTGGCTCGCAGCACTCCCGACCCTCTCTCCCACCGATGCCGCCGAGGCGCTGGCCTCGCTCGCCAGGCTGCCGACGCTGGCAGAGGCCGTCGAGTAGGCTGCGCTCAAACGGGACAGCACGCTCTCGCTAAAGGCCGGTTCCTTGCCGCTGACGAGCTCTGAGACGATGACGTGGACGGCGTCGAATTGCGCCGAGGCCGCGTGGGCAACCTCTCGTGCCGCGTCAGTAGCCGTCGCCGCGCTGTCGGCGGCAGTCTTGGTCGCGGCAGACGCGTAAGAGCCGGCGCCCTCCAGCAGCCGGTCGTGCCATCCCATCGCTGTCGGCTCCGCGTACACCTGCGCGCTCAATTCGGACACCACCTGGTCCCAGGTGCCGGCCATGGCGAGACCCGCGAGATAGACCTGCTCGCTGGCCGCGTCCATGACCGAAGCAAACGAGTCGTCGACAGCACGCGCCGCCGAGGCAACATTGTCCGTCGCCGCAGAATAGGCGGACTTTGCTGCTGACCCGGCCGCCTGCGCCGCCTCGCCCGCTGCTTGGGCAACCGACGAGACTGACTCGCTCGCCACTGAAGCCGCCGATGAAGCCGACCCCCGGAAGTCGGTTGGCGTCGGCGTCGCCGTAACCGACGACCATGCCGACGAGGCGGCAGAGAGAAAGCTCGTGTACCGGTCCTGCGCAATGCCGAGACCGGCGTAATAGCGAAACTTGGCTTGCTCGACAAACTTGTCGCCCGCCGCTGTTGGCGTCGGCGTCGCCACCCCGAGCGCCATGATGGCGCTGTGGTACTGCACCTCGGCCCAGAGCCGGCCCTCGTTCAGTCGCTGCGCCGCGATTGACTCGACCTTTTCCCAGCTCAGAGACCCGAGACCGCTGGTCGGCGTCGGCTTCCCGTGCGAGGCGGCGCTGACGGCCTTGTCGAGCTTCTGGCTGGCCGCGGCCATGGCATTTCCGTAGGCGGCCGAGACAGAGGCCATGAGCTGCTCGTGCACCGGTTTCGGTGTGCCGTATACCTGCGCCGAAACGACCGAGAGCGCACTGGAGTACCGATCGGACGCTGCAGAGACGGCGCTCGAGTACGCATCCTGGGCGGCGGACGTGGCGCTCGCATACAGGTCCGAGTCGCCAACATCGTCCAGAATCGGTCCATGGTCGGGAACATGCTGAGCGGCGGCGCCGAACGCGGCCGGCTTCACCTTTGGCTTCGCCTCTGCGTCTTCCGCCTCGTCTGCGCCGTCAGGGCCGGCCTGTCGGTGGTCTCTTGGCGTGCCTGGCGCCATGTTAGCCGACATTGCGCAAGTGGCAAGCCAAAACTTACCGATGGCGACAGTCTCGGCGTCATCTTCGGTATTGCCGTTGGGTGAGGACTTCGCTTCTTGTGCGTCCTGGCTGCCCACCTCAGCCTCAGAGTGGGCGACTGTTGGGTGTGATGGCTTTGGCTGTGGTGCCCCTTCTTCAATTGGGTGAAAGACGTTTCTTGCTGGCGAAACGCCCTCGTCGATGCTTCTTTCAAACTTGGACTCGCCAGCTGTCTGGGCGGCCTCAGCGGCCGACTTCATCGACTCCGAGTCAAAGCTATCAGTCGAGTCGCGGGCCAGGAGCTTCCAGCCGGCAACCTCCTTTAAGCGGGCCAGTTCCTTGGCGGCGCCAGCGGCAATCGCCATGGCCTCGTCTTCGACCATGGCCGAAGCATCCTGGGCCTCAATCAGGCCGGGATGAGTGACGACCAACTCTCTCAGCTCGTCCGTCAGTTGCGTGAGCGCCCCTTTGAGCTCGTGATACTTGGCCCAGTCGTGGTAAGAAATACCGTTGGTCCAGGCCCATTTCATGCCAATCTTCTGCAGGGCAAGGCTTCTGGTCTCGTCGAGTATGTCGAAGTACTCCTCCACATCGTCATGGACGGCTGCCTTGAGCTGGGCATCAAACTTCTCGCGCCACTCGCGAATTGCCTGAGCGCTGTTCTTGACGGCCATGCCGGCTGATCGCACGGCAGCGACGGCACTCTCTTGGGCATTCTCGGGATTCTCTTGGACGATGGAGACAATTGTCCGTTTGAGTCGGTCAACTTCGGACTCGGTGGTCGAGTTTAGCTGCATTAATAGTTGTTTTCCCGTCCTGACGATGTGCATTTGCATACTGCGCTGAGCAATTGCGTCAATACGATCTTCTATTTCGTGAGCCTTCTCTTCTGCCTGGCTCATGAACTTTTCCTGCCATGTCTCCAGGTCATGAGTAACCATTTCGCGAACGGTTCGACCCTCGTCGTTCTCGTTTTCCCTTTGAGTCGGCGCGCCAACCGGGTGAACGTATTTAGGGCTAGAGTCCTGGGGGCCAACGATATCGTCTTTGGGCACGGCAGTTTCCTGCGTGGCAGGGGGTCCGGTTGTCGCGGAGGATCCGGTCGTCGCATCCGGGTGCGTCGGCTTGTCAGACAACCCGCTCGAAGGTTGCTGGTGAAGAACCTTGGACTGGGCCTTGTTCTTGTATCGTCCAAGCCGTTCGCCGATGCGCACCAGCTGAGGCTCGACGTTCTCTACGTAAAGCAGACGCAGCTGTGGCCAGACGGCGGTCTCTAGAAAGACGTTGCCCTTGTTCCAAACCCAGTAAGTTGCGGGAAGAGCCTTGTTGGAAGTGAAGTTACGAGCAACAGAGTAGCCTCGCACCGCATGAGGATGTATGAGCTCGTAGCCAGGCATGGCGTACTCATGGTAGAGCTGTAGCAGATTGGTCTGCGCAATAAGACAGTAGGGCTCGATAGTGCGACCAGCCTTTGCCAGATGAGGTGCAATAGATTGATCGTAGTGGGCGGCGATTATTGCTTCTAGCTGTGCCAGTCGAGGCTGGCCATTGATCTCCCACTGTGACCAGGCATAGGCGCGGGCCCCGTTGATCCAAGGGGCGCCGTAGTGCACTGCATATGTGCGAGTCGGCGTCATGATGTGGTTATCGACGGCGTCGTAGTAGGGCTTGACGACGTGTACGTATGGCGCGGCATAGCGATCGTAGTAGGGCTGGACGTGGGGGGCTATGGCATCCTTGACTCGGAAGTATTTGCTGCACAGAAAGGGTGAAGTCTCGTCGCATGCCTCGAGAGAAGAAGGGCAGCGAAAGAGAATTGTGAGGATAGCCGACCAGATGGCCAACCTGCAGATGGTCAGACTCGGCATGACGTTCAAGGGGGGCAGTGATCGCGCACCTGGCGACGAGGCTGAAGGCCCAGGAGAAGAAGCCACGGCGTCTCTTGGCTCTCCTGGTCCAGCCCATCTTACCGTTCAGTTTTCCGTTGGCGCTACGAGGGCCATCAGCGAGCCGGGTATTGGAGTCAAACATGACGAGGCAACGAGCGATGCGGATGGAGGGGGCGCCTCGACCATCCGACCCTGACGGCGGCAGGAAAATGGGTCCGTAGATGCTTCGTGTGGGCGGCGAGTTGACGAAGGTAGCGACCGAGTTTGGACTTTGGCCGTTGTTCTGCAGTTGCCAACCTGGTAGGTAGAGGGAGGTATGGATGTGGATGTGCGGAGGGGAAAAGAGGTTTCGATGCTGGACCCGAGAAGGTGCCGCCCGTTCTCCTACTACGAACCTGTTGGAGGCACGTGGACGATACTACCGGTCTGTAACCGAGACGCAGATAATATGATAGGTAAGATAAGGGCACAGTCGGGGCTCGAGGTTTTAGTTTGCCCCTTCTTTGCAGGTCTGAAAACCTTTGCCAATATATGTATGACCGTTGATGGATGACGTCGGCTGCCGCATTCGTACCGTTCGCCAGGATTGCAGCCCGGTGAACGTGGCTGAAAACCTCGCGGCCGCAGCACAGGAGGTGGTCAGTGCCGCGTTCCCTGCGTTCCCGAGACCCCTGCTCCAGCGACGGGAGATAAATCTTGCCGATTCAGGTGTGTGCTAGACTATACTTCTTACAGCCGCGAAAACAGCCGGGAGACTTGGGTGCTTCTCATCAGACACTAGCTGCATCACGTGCCTAAAGACATGATTGGTAGGTAGGTCCCTGCCTAAGTAGGCATCAACCGCCGAGTTCGCCCCTTTATATCGATTACATAATCGACGTCCAGCCTTGCCGACTTGGCGTCATCGACTGGGCATGTTTCTTTCAAGGTTTTAAAGTTTGCTATCCGCCCCTTTTTCCCAGTATCCACTATCTGATATACCTCAGTCAATACATCTTTCACGTCCTCACGGAGCCGGGTGGCTTCGCACCTCCCCGTCAAAGGGCCTCACGCTGCCAGCGTCAATATCTGCCTCGGTAAGTAGGGAGCCATCTTCACCCACCCATGGCTTCACACATTGGCTTCCTCTAATCCACAAAGTTGAAATCTAGACGGCCGCACACAAAAACACTTCTCCCGACAGTCTGCCGCTTCTCTCGCCCATCTCGACTCACCCACCCGCCCATCTCGGAACCCACTGCCGACCGCAAATACTCACACACGACCCCTTACCCCTTCCCGTCCGACACGCCAATCTATCACCGTCTCTCGAATGACTTATCGCGTGGCCTGCTTGCCATAGCACCTGTTCCCGACGACTCGTTAATCATGGCTGAAACAGCATCCGACCACAGGCCACCCGACCAAACTTCTCACCACAAACATGGCCGCTCCAGGCCTTCTGCCCAGTCGCTCGACGCCGCGCCGTCCATCTGTCGAATATGCCGCGGTGAAGGCACAGCTGCCGAGCCGCTCTTTTACCCTTGCAAATGCAGCGGCAGCATCAAGTACGTCCATCAGGACTGTCTGATGGAGTGGCTGTCACACTCCCAGAAGAAGTACTGCGAGCTCTGCAAGACGTCGTTCCGCTTCACCAAGCTCTATGCGCCCGACATGCCAAAGTCTCTGCCCTTGCACGTCTTTGTCGAGCACATGGGCAGGTACTTGTTGCGGAACCTGCTGACATGGTTGCGGGCCGCCGTCACCATCAGCGTCTGGGCATGCTGGCTGCCCTACTTCATGCGCTCCGTCTGGTCCTTCATGTTCTGGGTCAGTGACGAGGGCCTCGGCGGTGGCTCCTTTCTCTCTCGAGCCAACGACACCGACGCGACTACGCTGTGGCTTTCCGCCTCTGTTGGTACATGTCCAGCCAGTCCATTGCTGGCCACAACCACCACTTCTGCAACCGAGGCGGCTGCCGTGCTCGAGAGCCTCGACGGTGAAGACCTCTCCGAATATCTCTTGCGCATTCTATTCGGCTCGCTCGGCATGCCCATGAAGCTTGGCCGTCCCGATCTACGACCACATTACGACATTGCCAACGCTTCTTTGGCAAATGGCGTCAGCATGCCACCTGCGTCCCTTCTGGGCAACATGAACTTTCTCCATAACCTCACTCGAAGCCCGACGCTGAACCGGACCGTCGTTACGGTTCTTGAGGGACAAATCATCACTGTTTTGGTCATCATCTGCTTCATACTCGTCATCTTGGTGCGAGACTATGTGGTCCAGCAGCAGCCTGAAATCAACATGCGAGCCGCCTTTGAGGAGCCAGGAAATGACCTTGCTCCCGAAGATCATGACATGGCCCAGGCCGCCGTCGCCGAGCCAGCCCAACAAGCTCAAAGGCCAGACTCCGACGACGAAGCATCGGATAACGTTGATAGGCCGGCGGTTGCACCGGCATCCGAAGCCGTCCCCGGAAACAACGATGCAGCCGGCGCCGCTCTTGTCGCGCACGCCGAGCTAGCCGGTTCGCAACGAGACTCTTCCGGCCATCTCGGCACGGATCAATTCCACAATACCCCAACTCCGGCTGTGGCAGTCAACACTAATGGCCAGGGTAACAGCAGCGTCACGGATGCTGCGCGAGCACATCTGCAAGACAGCGACGAATCTGATATCCAAAAAAGGATAGATTCTGTGTACGAGAAGGCTGTAGAAGAAGACTTCAAAAAATGGGACGACACGGGGAGGCCGTCTTCGAACAACGTGGAGGAACCCGGCCGACAATCTGACTTGGCCAGACTTGGGGATCCTGCGAATCCTTCGACGGAAGCTGGACCTAGCGAAGAGACCGACCCGGCGCAGTCATCCAGTATCACAGCGGCGAACAAGTCATCCAAGAACAAGGGGAAAGAGCGGGAGCTGACTTCGCCGGGGCCCGGTTTCGATCTGCAAGGTGGCCCCTCGAGAAAGCGTGCTGCCTCGGAGGGGCCGGCGAGGAGACGTGCTGCTTCGGACGGGCCTTTCCATCAACCTGGGATGAACCCTTTGGGAAGCAACAATTGGTCCTTTTCCCGCCTACCGGCTGACGACCCTGTCGACGGCGATTCGGTTCGAACGCCTGCATCTGCCTCAGCAGCCGACGTAGAAGCATCGTCGCTACCAAAGGACGACGACCTGCCGGTCACCTCTACGTCGATGGACGAGGGGTCGCACCTCAACGGCACAGCCCAGGCTCAACCCTACGACGATGATGTCAGAGAGCCGTCGCGTCATCGCGGTGCCGCGCTGGAGGAGCAAAACCCAGTCGACGAAGCTGCCGCTGATGGGCAAGAGGCGGCAGGTTTGGTCGGCCGCGTCGCTCATTTCATGTGGGGGGATCTCGAAGAACCCCAAGACGGAATCGTCGAAAACGTCGCCGGCGAAGACGCCGATGCCGATGACGAGGACCCCTGGATCGACGTTCCGATGGCCGAGGGCGCCGACGAGAATGGCGATGTCGACTTAGGGGACGTTGACGGCGTCGTCGCTGGGGCGGGCTTGGACGCCGAAGCACTTGATGACCTCGAGGACTTTGAGGGTGTCATGGAGCTCATCGGCATGCGCGGGCCCATCGCTGGCCTGTTCCAGAACGCCATCTTCTGCGCCGTCCTCGTGTCCGTCACGATCTTTGCCTGCATCTTTATTCCTTACAACATGGGCCGCATCGCTTTCTGGGTTGTGGCAAACCCGATGCAGCTCGTCCGCATACTCTTCGAGTTTTCCAAGGTAGTACAGGACGCCGTGATTATGCTGGGCGGCCTTAGCTCGTGGTTCGTCCTCAATCTGCTGGACATGTTCACTGGTCTGCTCGGTGGGCCGCTGGCCGCCCAGATCGTGACGGTGAGAAAGGCATCGTGGGGGCTTTGGACCGGGGCCGGGACGAGGGTCATGGATTACGCCCTACTGGAATTCCCCATGTCTGCCTCGGAGATGCACAACTTCTCGGCCATCAGCCACGAGGCCCTCAACACTGTCAAAGGCTCCGTCGCGTCGGCCCTTGGGGCCCTTGGGGTTTGCCTCGCGTCCATACTGACACCGAGCTTCTATGCGGTCGACAGGGGGTCCTTGGTTGCAGCGGCCTCGGCTATCATCACGACCCTCATCAACCTCAAGGCCGCTCTGTCGCTCGTCCTCGATCCAGGCTCCTGGGTCATCGACCTCAGCAGAACAGAGGCACGTGCGGCCATCGACCCGGGCCTGGCCTACTGGTCCAGCCTCGACCGCTTCTGGGCCATCCTCGCCGGCTACCTGACCATCTTCGCAATGGGCGCCATGTATTTGCGGAGAGGTACGCCCTTCTCGAGGAACAACATGGTGCAGGCGTGGGAGGCCGGCATCATCGACACGCTGCACCAGGCTAGCGGCATCATGAAAGTCATCGTCATCATTAGCATCGAGATGCTGGTCTTCCCGCTCTACTGCGGGCTTCTGCTCGACGCCGCCCTCCTGCCACTCTTTGAGAACACGACGATCAAATCACGAATCCTCTTCACGTACAATTTTCCCCTTACGTCAATCTTCGTCCACTGGTTTGTGGGAACTGGATACATGTTTCACTTTGCTCTGTTTGTGTCCATGTGCCGCAAGATTATGCGACCTGGCGTGCTATGTGAGGGCCAGGCCTCCGTGACTATGGATATAGCCATTGGCTGACGTTATCGCAGATTTCATTAGAGATCCAGATGACCCCGAGTTCCACCCCATTCGCGATGTGTTGGAGAGGAGTCTGACGACGCAGCTGCGAAAGATTCTCTTCTCCGCCTTTGTATACGGCGCACTCGTCATCGTCTGCCTCGGGGGTGTCGTCTGGAGTCTTTCGTACACGTTACCCGGAGTGCTACCTATCCACTATTCGTCCAACGAGCCGGTCCTCGAATTCCCCGTCGATCTCCTCTTCTACAACTTTCTCATGCCCCAGGCGGTCAAAGTTCTCAAACCAGGCGACGGGCTGCATGCCATGTACACGTGGTGGTTTCGCAAGTGCGCTCGCGGCCTGCGACTTACCTTTTTCCTCTTTGGAGAACGGCGCATTGACGAGGAGGGAACCCTTCAACTTGGCGTCGACACGGCGGGCAGCTTTCCCCGCCACAAGAGGCTATTCCTCGAGCTCAACGAGCATAACAAGGTCGTTCCCAAGTCCTGGCGCGACACGTTCGAGGTCGGTGATGCCAAGCCGAACCCGTCGCTGTCCAGCCGCGAGGAGAGGCTATTGCGCCGCAAGAAGCAGCACCTAGTAGCCTCGGGCCAGCTCACGCGAAGCGGGCGATTCGTGCGAGCCCCGGCGTCAGACCGCGTCAATATTCCCAAGGGTAAGCCGGTCTTGCTCCACGTGACGGAGCTGGGCCGGCGCAAGGACGGCAAGCCAGACAATGACATTTACGCGTCCGGCCAGTACCAGATGGTCTACATCCCGCCAAACTTTCGCGTCAGGATCTTCCTGTTCATCCTCTTCATCTGGCTGTTCGCGGCGGTGACAGGGGTTGGCATCACCATGGCCCCGCTGGCGCTGGGCCGGAAGATGTTCAAGCTGCTGATTCCCGAGCACATTCGGACCAACGACATTTACGCCTTTAGCATCGGAATATACCTCCTGGGCACTGCAAGCTACTCTGTCCTCTGCGTCCAGAAGATCATGGCCGAGGTCCAGGCATGGGTTCGAAAGGCATGGATCGAGGCGACGAGAGGGCACGCTCTCAGACATGCATGGACCGGTCTCTTACGCGGCGCCAAGTTGGTGTACGCCTACACGTTCATCCTGATCGTGTTTCCGCTCCTGTCGTCTACTCTGATGGAGCTGTACATTACGATTCCGCTGCACACATACATGGATCCCCCGACGGCGGAACCGGCGCCGAAGCAGGCCGGCGAGGGAGGCCGGCATACGATCCGCGTCATCCAGGCGTGGACCCTGGGGCTTCTGTATCTCAATCTTGGGACGAGGATGGTCAAGTCCCTGTTCCCCGAGAGTCGAGCGGCGTTGGCGGTGCGCATCATGATGCGGAGGGGATGGTTGCGACCCGACATTGGCATCCTGACAAGGGCGTTTGTGATGCCCGGACTGGCCTTGGCGGCAGTAGCAATGTTCGGGCCACCGCTGATGGCGAGTTTCCTGATCGATGCGGAGGTCTTAGGCAACGAAGTCCACGGGGCGGGCGAGCTGGCGGCCATCTACCGACACTCGTATCCGGCGGCGGCGCTGGTGGTCGTGGTGGTCAAGCAAGCAGCCGGCATGGCCAGGGTCTTCAGGGGCTGGAGGGCCGGAATACGCGACGAGGCCTATCTTATCGGGGAGCGGCTACACAATTTTGGCATAACGGCGGCGGGAGGCGGTAGGGCCAAGCGGGCTTGGGGGGCGGGGAGGTCGAGGCTGTGATGGGCCCGGATCAAGGGTAAGGCGCAAGCGGTTGAATGGAAACTTGAAAGCGCGCGTTGCTTGATGAACCGTGTTTCTAGGCGGGTAATGATGGGCTTGATGCGGCGTGTTGTGTCTGAGGTGAGGGCGACGACGTAGCCTAGATTGCCGGATCCAGATGTGATGCCGGGCTCCATCATGTGGTCGCGTCCGGTGGCGGCGGGGAACGGCAGCTGGAACGCGAGGCAAGACGCTGTCTCGTGGCATGTTCACTTGGTCTGTATCTACCTAGTAGGTAGGTAGGTGGTATTCGGAGGCACTCGTCAACGCCGCTGCCGGCCATGGCGTCATCTAAAACCGAGTTCATCTTTCATCGTCAGTCCTGTCGTCTCTTCCGCTGCCGGAACTTGCACGTGACGCCGCGCGGCCTAGAGCAGGCGGATGCCCCGCCTGTCGTTGCCCTTGACGCCAGACACTAAGCCCGAAACGGATGCACTGTTGCTACCAGGGGGCCCCTTGGCCTGAGGAGGGGTGGGTTTTGGCTTGGCTTTAGGCAGTTGCATCAACAGTTTCGGCGCAAACAAACGACAATCAGCGGCCTCAGCGACAGGCTCAGCGACGGGCTCAGCGACGGGCTCGGCGATAGGCTCGACTATTCACGGCGGCATAGAGCCAGGTAGGTCTGTCTGCGTGACGGGTCACGACGGTTCGACAAACGCACGTGCTCCAGCCCTCCCTTTTACTCTCCCTTGGCCACGAAGGGGGGGAACAGCATCGCCTCCATCTCGGTCTAGACACGGTCAGGAGACGCCTGACTCGACATTCTCAGCCTCGAGACGACCTCTACGGGACAGGCTAGCGAAATCTATCAAATCCAACCCACCTCGTGCTTATGGGAGTGCCGTTGAAGTGCGCCCTCTCGCAACCGTTCAAGCCTCGCCATGGCTGAGCCTCCGTCCTCGCCGCCTAGCGAGGCCACCAGCGCCGAGGATGCTCTCTCCTGGTACAAGTCGCAGTACGAGCTACTCGAGTCCGAACTTGCCGATTTTCGAGAATCGAGTCGCGAGCTGGAAAAGGAGTTAGAAAAGGACATTGAGCGGGCAGAAAGACAAGAGCGGATATTCCAGGAAAAAGCCGAGGCGCTGAGCTCCGAGGTAGAAGAATGGAAGGTATTCTCCCTACTCGTCTACCGTCTTTATTCCGCAAATTAATCGGCCCAAATGGCGCAGAGAAAACACAAAGAGTCTAAAACGGAGGCCGGCGCGGTCCAGACGGTCCTCGAAAAAGAGATCACCACCCTCAGAGACTTGAACCGGTCGCTACAACTACGGCTAAGGGACATTGAAGTGGCCAACGACGACTTTGAGCGCCAGGCACGCAATACGTCATCCTCACTCGAGGACATGGAGTCCAAGTATAATCAGGCTATTGAGCGTGGCGTCATAATGGAAGAGGAGATCAAGACGGGCGAGCGAGAGCGAGAGCAGCTGCGTATCGACTCGCAGCGGCTACGCGAGGAACTCGCCGACCTCAAGATAGAGGCAGAGCTAATGCAGGATAAGATCAAGAAACAAGAGGCCCGGCACCTATCGGCCATCTCGACCGACCTATCGATACTAGGCTCGCCCACCTTTGACAAGCACCCCGAGGAGTCGCCAGACTCAGCTGCCAGCTCGCCGCTTGTCACAACGCCCCCCGAGACGTCCAAGTCTCCATCCCGCGCCTCCGACGTACCAGACCCGCCGTCGCCGCCCATGTCAGACGCTTCGGCCCCGGTCCAGAAGGCGGCGGCAACGAGGATAGCCGCAGACGGGCCGTCGCGCAAGTCCCGGCTGCCGTCGCTTGACGGCAACGCGACGCCTAAGCCGCGGTCTCGGCCGTCGCTAGGTACGACGACGACATCCGTTCGGCCGCCCGGAAGCCGCGCCTCGGGCGTAGGCGTCAACCTCCGGACGCCGTCGACCCGACAGCCTAAAGCGCGTGTCGCCGCCTCGCACAAAATACCCGCCTCAAATTCTCTATCGCACATCCGGTCGCTCACGGCGCAGATGCAGCGGCTCGAAGCCCGAGTACAGTCGGCCCGATCCAAACTGCCAGCGCCAACGAGCGGCTCGTCTCCGAGGGCATCGCCGAGGGGATCCAGACTCGGACAGCATGTGCCGTCTTCCGTGACGATTCGAAACCGGAGGCGCGCCGCAGCGTCGTCGACCTCGTCGATGGCGGGCGAAGAGGAGGAGGAGGCGACGCCGACAAACGCGCGCTCGACCAAGAGTCACGTCCCGCGACTTAGCACGTCGGGCGTTAGCCGGCTCTCGTTCGGGCCGCTGCCAAATCGGGGCCCCGAATCGGACATGAGCCGGCCGAGCTCCCGGGCCAGCCTCTCGTCGCAGGCGAGGCCAGCATCTAGGACGGAGATGGTGCCCCCGCCGCGGCCCATGTCGCGGACTTCCATGACCGGGGCACGGACGCCTATGGGCCGGCCGCGGTCGTCGATGAGCGGGTCCGTTCATAGCCACTCGACAAGCGTCGGGCGCGCCGAAGAGGACGACTTTCGGACACCGAGTCGGCGAGGGACGAAGCTCGAGATGGAGGCCGGCGCCAGCGGCATACCGGTCCCAGGCAGCGGCATTCCGACGCCGAGCGCCAGACGGCAAAGCGGGGGGAGGCATACAGGCCGGGAGTCTGCGGCGGGGCGGCATAGGAAGCTCAGCGACCTAGGCGAAACATACTAAGCCTTGATTGACATTTTCTTAATTGCATCGGGCGAGTGCGGCGTCTATACCCTTTTGTTTTGACCCCCTCCTCCCTCTATTATCCGGCTATAACGCTATAACGAGAAGACTTTTCACGACGTCGACGAGACTCTACAATTGTTAGTAGGGGCCAGTCTGGTTTCAAGTCCCCTAACAACGAGAGGCTCAAGAGGCGGGGAGCGGTGGCGACGAGGCTTTCTAACCGCGTTTCTTTTTTGTCACGACACCACGATCGAGCGAGTAAGGGGGGGCAATAGGAGGGTAGGTGGGTGTAGGTAGGTTGGTCAGGAATTGTGGCGGCGATTGGGATGAAACATAAAGGTTGATGATAGATGGTGCGGAAAAATTAGGGCTGTTTGTTTCTCGTCTCATAGAGAAAGTTGCCGACCCTTCCAGCAGCGTTCCGGAGCGGTGATTCGAGACCGTTTAGTGGTTTGTTATTGCTGTCTCGCGGTCGAACAATTTCGGCGTCGCCGCTCCGGCGGAGGACGGATGCCAGTCCGGCCCCGTGCATAAAGGCAAAAAAAGGGGCGGGGGTTTTTTTTTTGTTCACCCAACAATTGTTGGGGGGGGTTTGACGGCAAAAGCTCGGCGAGACAGGTTTCCCGCCAGCAGGGAGGCCAAGGCTCTCTGTCAGGGGGTGTGATTGAACTCCGTCATGTGCCGAACGGCGAAAGGCAAATAGACCGTAACAAAGATAGGAGGTAGGTAGGGACTTTGTGAGGGAGGCATGCTGTCGATACGAGGCTGGCTTGGGGCCCACACACATGATTTGACTAGTGCCCGCCGCAACGCCGTCGACGAGCGGGCGAGGATGAGAGAAAAAGGTCATGATATGGAAGAGGGTTCCGTCGGGAAACGGGATGGATATGTAGGTAGTGTCGGTCCCCCCCCCTCCCCCCGCTCCCCTCCATCTGACCGTGGAGGCGGTATCTGTGATGGATGCATCCGGCCCTTAATGCATACCTACCTACCTAAGGTAAGTAGGTAGATAGGTAGCTTTGTGTCCATCCTTGACAGTTTTGGCCTGCCGCCCCTTGACTCCGCTTGTGTTCCGGCATATGTAGGTGGTGCGCCTGTACATATGCAATCAATGTTCTGGTTGATCAAGGTTGATAGTTGTCTTCTTTTGCCACTTATTTAGACAACTATCTATCTACCTAGTATCGTTAAGCTGGAACAAAGGCGGTGCCGACAGTCGGGCGTCGCAACTCGTCGTGCAAGCCAGCTGTCATCCATCCAATCCCCATGCATGTCAGGGCCGATCGGACTGATACAGTGCACAGCACGGTGCCGCGTCTCTTCTAAGCCTCCGGCTCGGTCTCCACCTCATCCCGAGGTGTCCGGTACGCTTCTCGTGGCGACGCTTTCTGCGAGACTCGGCGTACCACCTACCTTGAAGCCGAAACCCCATTGGCCCAGCTTCTGACCCCAACAGATTGCACTAGTATGGAAGCTTGGTTGCTTCACCTGCCGGCCAGGCCAAGAGACGTGCAATTAGCATTGATATCTACCTACCCACTTATTACCTACCTACCTACCTACCTACATACATACATATCCTCAGCTCTGACATACTCGATTCCCCCCCCCTTCGTCCGACTTTTTGCCCTTTCACGATTTCCTCCCTCCTCGAACCGCTACCCCGTCCGCCTCCCCTCTTTGCTCCCTTTGCTTCGAGGGCCCGTGACGCGGCACACAAAAATTCTTCGTCTGTCCGTCCAGCCAGCTCTGCGTGAGCTCTGTCGTAAGCGTCATATGACCTCGCCGAGAGGCTGCTCAGCTCTGCCATAGCTATACCTCCATCTTCCTACCCCTCTTCCTCTTCTCCTCCTCTTCTGCTCTCCTCCTCTCCTCTCCTCTCCTCCCCCCCTCCCCCTTCCACCCCTCACAGAGAGCATCATGGTGCAAACGACGCCTGGTGCAACCAACGGCACCACCAATGGGCGGACGGTGCCCGTCTCCAACGGCAAGGCGTCCTTCACCGAGAAGCACGCCGTGGCAGACCACTTTATAGGCGGCAACGCTCTCGCCAATGCCCCGGCTGGCAAGGTCAAGGACTTTGTGGCCCAAAACGATGGCCACACTGTCATCACAAACGTGATCATCCCCCCCTTCCCTAGCGTGACACCATACAGTCTTACTAACTCCTCCTCCGCAGGTCCTCATCGCCAACAATGGCATCGCTGCCGTCAAGGAGATCCGCTCCGTTCGGAAATGGGCGTACGAGACGTTTGGCGACGAACGTGCCATCCACTTCACCGTCATGGCAACCCCTGAGGATCTGCAAGCCAACGCCGACTACATCCGTATGGCCGACCACTACGTCGAAGTCCCGGGCGGCACAAACAATCACAACTACGCCAACGTGGAACTGATTGTCGACATCGCCGAGCGGATGAACGTCCACGCCGTCTGGGCCGGCTGGTGAATATCCATGCCCTGTCCCCCGTCCGCTGCAGACATAGTGTCGCTGACCACCGGTCTCTTGCCAGGGGCCATGCCTCCGAGAACCCCAAGCTGCCAGAGTCACTGGCAGCATCTCCCAATAAAATCGTCTTCATCGGCCCCCCCGGATCCGCCATGAGGTCGCTGGGCGACAAGATCTCCTCCACCATCGTTGCCCAGCATGCCAATGTTCCCTGCATACCCTGGTCCGGCACGGGCGTCGATACTGTCGACATGGATGACAAGGGCATCGTCACGGTTTCCGATAGCGTCTACGCCAAGGGCTGCGTCACCACGTGGCAGGAAGGTCTGACCAAGGCAAAGGAGATTGGCTTCCCCGTCATGATCAAGGCCTCGGAAGGCGGCGGCGGCAAGGGCATCCGCAAGGCCACCAACGAGGACGAGTTTGAAGCCCTATACAAGGCCGCTGCCAGCGAAATCCCCGGCTCGCCCATCTTCATCATGAAGCTGGCCGGCAACGCTCGCCATCTCGAGGTCCAGCTGCTGGCTGACCAGTACGGCAACAACATCTCCCTGTTCGGCCGTGACTGCTCTGTCCAGAGACGCCACCAGAAGATCATCGAAGAGGCGCCCGTCACCATCGCAAAGGCCGACACCTTCAAGGCCATGGAGGACGCCGCCGTCCGGCTCGGCAAGCTGGTCGGCTACGTCTCTGCCGGTACCGTCGAGTATCTCTACTCGCACGCCGACGACAAGTTCTATTTCCTTGAGCTCAACCCCCGTCTCCAGGTCGAGCATCCGACGACGGAAATGGTCAGCGGCGTCAACCTTCCGGCCGCTCAGCTCCAGATCGCCATGGGCCTGCCCCTGCACCGCATCCGTGACATCAGGCTGCTCTACGGCGTCGACCCCAAGGCCTCGAGCTTGATCGACTTTGAGTTCAAGCAGCACGGCACCGCGCAATCCCAGCGCCGGCCCACGCCCACCGGTCACACCACGGCCTGCCGCATCACGTCTGAGGACCCGGGCGAGGGCTTCAAACCCTCCAACGGCGTCATGCACGAGCTCAACTTTAGGAGCAGCTCCAACGTCTGGGGCTACTTCTCCGTCGGCACCCAAGGCGGCATCCACAGCTTCTCCGACAGCCAGTTCGGCCACATCTTCGCCTACGGCGAGAACCGCCAGGCATCGCGCAAGCACATGGTGGTGGCCCTCAAGGAGCTCAGTATCCGTGGCGATTTCCGTACTACGGTCGAGTACCTCATCAAGCTGCTCGAGACGGAAGACTTTGAGGAGAACACAATCTCGACCGGCTGGCTCGACGAGCTCATCTCCAAGCGACTAACGGCCGAGCGGCCGGACCCCATGCTCGCCGTCGTCTGCGGCGCCACGACAAAGGCCCATATCGCTAGCGAGGCCTGTCTGGCCGAGTTCCGGTCCGGTCTTGAAAAGGGCCAGGTACCGTCCAAGGAGATCCTCAAGACGGTCTTCACCATCGACTTCATTTACGAAGGCTTCCGCTACAAATTCACGGCGACGCGCGCCAGCGCCGATAGCTACCACCTCTTCATCAACGGCTCCAAGTGCTCCGTTGGCGTCCGCGCCCTCAGCGACGGCGGCCTGCTCATCCTCCTCGACGGTCACAGCCACAACGTTTACTGGAAGGAAGAGGTGGGCGCCACCCGCCTCTCCGTCGACAGCAAGACATGCCTCTTGGAGCAGGAAAACGACCCGACGCAGCTGCGTTCTCCCAGTCCCGGCAAGCTAGTCAAATACGCCGTTGAGAACGGGTCCCACGTCAAGGCCGGCCAGACGTTCGCCGAGGTCGAGGTCATGAAGATGTACATGCCCCTGATCGCCCAGGAGGACGGCATCGTCCAGCTCATCAAGCAGCCCGGCGCCACGCTCGAGGCCGGCGACATCCTCGGCATCCTCGCCCTCGACGACCCAAGCCGCGTCAAGCAGGCCCAGGCTTTCGTCGACAAGCTCCCGGCCTACGGCGAGCCCGTCGTTGTCGGCAGCAAGCCCGCCCAACGCTTCAGCGTCCTGCGCGACATCATCAACCACATCCTCATGGGCTTCGACAACTCGGTCATCATGGCGCCCGCCCTCAAGGAGCTCATTGAGGTGCTGCGGAACCCGGAGCTCCCCTACAGCGAGTGGAACGCCTGCTTCTCTGCCCTGCATGCGCGCATGCCCCAAAAGCTCGATGCGCAGTTCGTCCAGATCGTCGAGCGGGCGAGGGCGCGGCATGCCGAGTTTCCCGCTAGAACGCTCGTCAAGGCGCTCCACAAGTTTCTGGAGGAGAGCGTGGCTGACGGGGACGTCGACCTGCTCAAGGTCACGCTCGCCCCCCTGACGGAGATACTGACGCAGTACGCAGACGGCCAAAAGGTGCGCGAGCTCAACTTCATCGATAGCATACTGGAGACGTACTGGGACGTGGAGAAGCTCTTCGTCGGCCAGGTGCAGGAGGATGCCGTCGTGCTCAAGCTGCGAGACCAGAACAAGGACAACATCAACAAGGTGCTCCAGATCGTCCTGTCGCATAGCCGCGTCAGCGCAAAAAGCTCGCTCATGCTCGCCATCCTCGACGAGTACCGGCCAAACAAGCCCAACGTCGGCAACATTGGAAAGTACCTGCGCGACTCGCTCCGCAAGCTGACGGAGCTCTCTTCGCGACCGACGTCCAAGGTGTCGCTCAAGGCGCGCGAGATTATGATACAGTGCTCGCTGCCATCGCTCGAGGAGCGCACCGCCCAGCTGGAGCATATTCTCCGATCGTCCGTGGTCGAGTCGCGGTACGGAGAGAGCGGCTGGGATCACCGCGAGCCCAACCTCGACGTCATCAAGGAGGTGGTCGACTCCAAGTACACCGTCTTCGATGTGCTCCCGCTCTTCTTCGCCCACGAGGATCCGTGGGTGGCGCTGGCGGCGCTCGAGGTCTATGTCCGGCGCTCGTACCGCGCCTACGTGCTGCAGCAGCTCGAGTACCACAACGACGAATCCGACCTGCCGCTCTTCGTCTCGTGGGATTTCCAGCTGCGCAAGCTGGGCCAGTCCGAGTTTGGCCTGCCGCTCATGTCGGCCGCTCCGTCGACGCCCGGCACGCCCGTGACGCCCGTCAACTCGAGACCCTATATGAACCGCATCTCGTCCATCAGCGACATGTCGTATCTCAGCAGCAAGTGGGACGAAGAGCCGACGCGCAAGGGCATCATCGCGCCCTGCAGGTACCTAGACGACGCCGAGGACGTGATCCAGAAGGCGCTCGAGACGCTCGCCGTCCACAACAAGCAGAAGAAGCAGAACAATGGCACCAATATCCTGGCCGAGCTCAACGGCAAGCGCAAACCGTCTTCGGCCTTCAAGCAGGACGTCAGAAAGGGTGATGAATTGTCTGCCGTCATCAACATCGCCGTGCGTGACGCCGAGACGCGCGACGACGAGGAGATCATGTCCCGCATCCTGCCCGTCGTCGAGCAGTTCAAGGGCGACATGCTCACGCGTGGCGTCCGGCGCCTCACCTTCATATGCGGCCACAGCGACGGCTCCTACCCGGGCTACTACACCTTCCGCGGCCCCGAGTACGAGGAGGACGACAGCATCCGTCACAGCGAGCCCGCCCTGGCCTTCCAGCTCGAGCTGGGCCGTCTGACAAAGTTCAACATCAAGCCCGTCTTCACGCAGAACAAAAACATCCACGTGTACGAGGCTGTCGGCAAGGCCGTCGACACGGACCGGCGCTACTTTACCCGCGCCGTCATCCGGCCGGGCCGCCTCCGCGACGAGATTCCGACGGCCGAGTACCTCATCTCCGAGGCGGACCGCGTCATCAACGACATCTTTGACGCGCTCGAGATCATCGGCAACAACTCGTCGGACCTGAACCACATCTTTATGAACTTTACACCCGTCTTCCAGCTGGATCCGCAGCAGGTGGAGAAGAGCCTGCAGGGCTTTCTGGACCGGTTCGGCCCCCGGGGCTGGCGGCTGCGTGTGTCCCAGGTCGAGATCCGCATCATCTGCACGGATCCGACCACCAGCACCCCCTACCCTCTCCGTGTTGTCGTGACCAACACGTCGGGCTACATCGTCGACGTCGACATGTACGCCGAGCGCAAGTCGGAGAAGGGCGAGTGGCTTTTCCACAGCATCGGGGGCACCAAGGAGAAGGGCCCGCTGCACCTGCTGTCCGTCTCGACGCCGTACGCGACCAAGAACGCGCTCCAGCCCAAGCGATACAAGGCTCACCTGATGGGCACCCAGTACGTCTACGACTTCCCGGAGCTCTTCCGCCAGGCTATCCAGAACAGCTGGGTCAAGGCGGTGCAGAACCAGCCGGTGCTTGCGACGCAGCGGCCCAAGGTCGGCGAGTGCATCACCTTCACCGAGCTCGTTCTCGACGAGCAGGAGAATCTGGACGAGGTCAACCGGGAACCCGGCACCAACACGTGCGGCATGGTCGGCTGGATCTTCAAGGCGCACACGCCCGAGTATCCGGCGGGGCGGCGCTTCGTCGTCATCGCCAACGACATCACGTACAAGATTGGGTCCTTTGGGCCCAAGGAGGACAACTTCTTCTACAAGTGCACCGAGCTCGCTCGCAAGCTGGGCATCCCCCGCATCTACCTGTCTGCCAACTCGGGCGCGCGTCTGGGTCTGGCCGAGGAGCTGATCCCGCACTTCAAGGTGGCGTGGAACGACCCCGAGAGGCACGAGGCCGGCTTCCGCTATCTGTATCTGGACGACAAGACCAGGCAAAGCTTCAAGAAGGAAGTCATGACGGAGGAGATTTCCGAGGGCGGCGAGAAGCGCCATCGAATCGTCACTATTGTCGGCCAGGAGGACGGGCTGGGCGTCGAGTGCCTCCGGGGGTCGGGTCTCATTGCCGGCGCGACCAGCCGGGCGTACGAAGACATCTTTACGGTGACGCTGGTTACCTGCCGCTCAGTTGGTGAGTTTTTTTTTTTTTTGGTCTCTCCGTTGTCTTGAGGTATATCTGACTGACAAGGAACACAGGCATCGGCGCCTATCTCGTCCGCCTCGGTCAGCGTGCGGTGCAGATCGAGGGCCAGCCCATCATCCTGACGGGCGCCCCGGCGCTCAATAACCTCCTCGGTCGAGAGGTGTACACGTCCAACCTGCAGCTCGGCGGCACGCAGATCATGTACCGCAACGGCGTCTCCCACATGACGGCCAACGACGACTTCGCCGGCATCTCGCGCATAGTGGAATGGATGTCGTTTGTGCCCGAGAAGCGCAACGGTCCCGTGCCCATCAGCCCCAACGCCGACGAGTGGAATCGCGACGTGACGTACTGTCCGCCGCAGAAGCAGCCATACGACGTGCGGTGGATGATTGCGGGTAAGGAGGACGAGGACGGAGGCTTCTTGAGCGGCCTCTTCGACCGGGACTCGTTCGTCGAGGCGCTCGGCGGCTGGGCCCGGACGGTGGTGGTGGGCCGGGCGCGGCTGGGCGGCATCCCCATGGGCGTCATTGCCGTCGAGACTCGGTCGGTGGAGAACATCACGCCGGCGGACCCGGCCAACCCGGACTCGATGGAGCAGGTAAGCAACGAGGCCGGTGGCGTTTGGTACCCCAACTCGGCCTTCAAGACGGCGCAGGCCATCAACGACTTCAACAATGGCGAGCAGCTGCCGCTGATGATCCTGGCCAACTGGCGCGGTTTCTCGGGCGGCCAGCGCGACATGTACAACGAGGTGCTCAAGTACGGGTCGTACATTGTCGACGCGCTCGTCAAGTTTGAGCAGCCCATCTTCGTCTACGTGCCGCCGTTTGGGGAGCTGCGCGGCGGCTCATGGGTCGTCGTCGACCCGACCATCAACCCGACCGTCATGGAAATGTATGCAGACGTCGAGGCGCGAGGCGGCGTGCTGGAGCCCGAGGGCATGATCGGCATCAAGTACCGCAAGGAGAAGCAGCTGGAGACGATGACGCGTCTGGACCCGACATATGCCGCCCTCAAGCGACGGCTCGAGGACAAGAGCCTGGGCGCCGAGGAGGCGGCCGAGGTCAAGAAGAAGATTGTGATTCGGGAGAAGATGTTGCTGCCGGTGTACGCGCAGATTGCGGTCCAGTTCGCCGACCTCCACGACAGGGCCGGGCGGATGAAGGCAAAGGGCACGATCCGGGACTCGCTGGTGTGGACCAACGCCCGGCGCTTCTTCTACTGGCGCCTGCGGCGACGGCTCAACGAGGAGTACATCCTGAAGCGCATGGCGGCGGGCGCCAACCTGGCTTGCAAGGAAACGAGCCAGGCCAAGGCGGGCGAGGGCCGGGCCAGGAACCTGCTTCTCCTGGAGAGCTGGTCTGGGATCGCGGGCTGGGGGCACAACGACCGCCAGGTGGCCGAGTGGTATGAGAAGGAGCGCAAGTCGATTGGCGAGAAGGTTGAGGCGCTCAAGGCGGACAAGGTGTCGGCCGAGGTGTCGGAGGCGGTGCGCGGCCACAAGGAGGCCGGGTGGAAGGGGGTTCGGGAGGTGCTGAGGGTGATGCCGACGGAGGAGCGGGAGGCGATGCTCAAGTATCTCAAGGGGTGATTGCTGTTGTCTTTCCAGAGTGTGCGTACAGTTGTCGAGGAGGACGTCTAGATGCTTTTGATAGAATGGTTTCAACGAGGTCTGGTCGCTTTACATTTGGTGTTCTCTCCTGTAAGAGGAGGTTACGGTTGGCCGGCGTGTCTCATCTGCAAACGCACGAGGTTACCGGCAATTCGATCTATCTATGTTGCGCGGGTCGCAGCAGCTCCTTGTCTTTGGCTGCGGAGGAGGGGAAAGAAAAGAGTGTGAGGAGAGTATGAGGTGGTTGGTCGAGTCTGGCGGTCAAGCCGGTGAGGGTTGAGCACCTTTTAAAGCTCAGGTGGTGTTGAATTGCGTCTAGCAGACTCAATCACCTCCATCGTCCTTGGGCACGGAGGTGCGTAGATGGAGGCCATGCCAGGCCTTGACGAGGTCGCCGAGGGCACCATTGACCATGCGCTGTTGCTGTAGCAGGGACTGGCCACGAAACAAGGGCGAGGTGACGTGAATGGCGTACATGGTGCCGCAGCCGCCGGAAACGTCCTGAACGAGAAGTTTGGTCGGCGAGAGCTTGGAGGTGAGTATCGAGGTGATGGAGCGTTCGGCTGCCGTCGTCACGGAGGGGGAGACGTCGTCATTGTCGGCCGCCGGTGGGGGTGATGACGAGGAAGAGAAGGAGGAGAAGAAGAATCGGCGGCGGCGGCGACGATGGGCTGGAGGAAGAGATCGGGGTAGGCGACCGAGAGCGAGGCTGCGGAGCATTGCTGGGCGCTGCAGGAGAGGGAGAGGGAGAGGGAAAGGGAAAGGGAAGGGGAAAGGTTTGTGACAAGGAGTCGACGATGATGACGCCAATGAGAGCAAATCGAGAGTGCTGAACCGACACAGCTTCTGGCAGCGACAAAGATGAGAACAAAATAAAAAAAGACAAAGAATGGGTGAAAAAAAAACAGGAGAGAAAGGAGGTAGATACAGGGGCTCATGGAAACTCATCCCCCCCCCCAAACTCGCTCATGGAAAGGGTTCACGTCTCCTTCTCCGGAACGCGCATAAAGCCGTCGTAGTACTCGTCGAGCCAGCGCGCAGCCTGCTCGCCGGCGTCGTCGACGCTCGAGTCCCAGCGGCCGACGGAGCCGATGTATCCGTCCGGGCGGACGTTGACAATAGCCACCTCGCCCGGCTCCAGGCTGCCGAGCCACTTGTCGGTGCAGAGCTGGCCTCGCGTGTCCTTCTCGGGCACGTCGTCGAGGTAGAGCGTCCAGCGGCTGTCCTGGAGGAGGGCCGGCAGGTCGGATATCTCCATCTCGGCCTTGGCCATGGTCGCTTTGGAGCGCCTCCGTCAGCAACCGCCCCGCCATATGGGAGCGTCGTGGCAGACTTACTGATGAGCGCAAAGGTAAACAGGTGGCTGACGGCCGTGTACCGCTCCGGCCGGATGTAGACGTCCTCGGGGGAGCCCACGGGGGGCTGCGCCGCGTAGGAAGCGCTGGCGGCGGCCGACAGCTGGCTCATCAGGGAGCCATCGCCCGCCACGGCGCGGCAAAAGGTGGTCAGGAAGGGCGCCGCCTGTTGGACGTCCCACATGAGGAGGAAGACGCGGAACTGGCCGAGCATGGGTATGTCCAGCTGCACATCGACCGGGTTGGAGTCGATGTAACGCGTCACCTTGGCCGGCGGCAGTAAGCAGCCCGGCCGGGCATCGCCTCCGACGGGAGACGGCGCGTCCGAGGCGTCTCCGTGGTTGATGGCACTGCCGTCGTATTCAGCCCCGATGCCCGAGATGAAGCGGACGTTGGCCTTGAAGTTCTTGGCCAGTGCCACGGCGTCGCCGCCGGCAATCTGGTTGGCATGCTCGTAGTCAAAGTTGACGAGGTCCAGCGCAATCTTGCGTCGCTCTTCGTCGTAGCTCTCCAGCAGTACCGGCTTGGCCAGGCCGCGGACGGCCAGATTGAGCTTCC
The DNA here is from genome assembly GCA_001272575.2 of Ophiocordyceps unilateralis. Taxonomy (NCBI): domain Eukaryota; kingdom Fungi; phylum Ascomycota; class Sordariomycetes; order Hypocreales; family Ophiocordycipitaceae; genus Ophiocordyceps; species Ophiocordyceps unilateralis. The sequence continues at coordinate 24,373 of LAZP02000083.1, forward strand.
ACGCGAGGTTCCACGAGTCGTGCATGGACGTGTTCATGCCCTGCGCCGCCTTGGGCGAGTGCGTATGGCTGGCGTCACCGGAGAGGAAGACGCGCGCCTTGGCGTCGGAGAAGCGGCTCGCCACGCGCTGGCCGACCTGATAGCGGCCAAACCATTCGATATACCGCCAGTCGACGGAGAAGGGCGCCATAATCTTTCTCGCCTGCTGCATGACAAACGTCTGGCCCAGCTGCCGCCGATCCGTCGTGGCGCATGCCTTGAGCTCGATGTAGAAGCGCGTCATGTTACGCTCTCGCGGGATGATGAGTATGGACCCGTGCTCTTCCGAGTAGACGAGCGTCTTGGACCAGATATCGGGAAAGTCGGTGATGAGCTCGCCATCCAGCACGCCCCATATGGCGGCCTGGGACATGCCCACCGCCTCGACGTCCGGCATGCTCTTACGCACTTTAGAATGGGCCCCATCACCTGGAAGAAGAAGAGGAGGAGGGAAAGGAGGAAATCTCAGGTCAGCTCGATGGAATAAGGAGAATGCAGGGAGGCGCCCCCGAGGACACAGGACTCACAGCCAACTAGGTACTGGGTAAGGATGGTTCGCTTATCGTGGTTGACGTTGGTGCGGCAGTTGACCTGAATCTGGCCCGACTTGCCGGCAACGTGGTCGTACGACTCGAAAGCGGTATTTCGTCGAACCTCCCTGCCGCGTTTTCGCATGTCGTCGATGAAGAGGCTCTCGACGATGCCTTGATGGACCAGTAGGATGTAGGGGTCCAGTACGTCGATGACGGGAGGGTAGTGGACTTCGCGGCCGAGTCGGTGGAGCGGCTCGTTGGCGGTGCTGCGCCAAAAGGAGATGTCGAAGACACGGACGCCGCGCTGGAGCAGCGTGTCGGCCATTCGGAGCTGCCTCAGCGTCTCGATGGTCTTGGGCTGCAGGCCGTCGGCCCTGGGAGAGCGGGTAAGCGTCGGTCGGGGCTCTCGGGTGGCGGAAGCTCGCGTCTACCTTCCGACTGGCGTCTGGTCGGCCCGGTCGTCAATGACCTCGACGCGGATGCCACAGCGGGAGAGAACGGCGGCCAGCATGAGGCCCGCAGGTCCGGCTCCGACGACGCAGACCTGGCACTCGACGGGCGGTTCGGGGAAGCTGCGGAGCATGGTGAGGTCGGCGACGGCGTCCATCTCCTTGGCCTCGTCGACGGGGGCCAGCTGACGCTCGACATCGACCAAGGGGCTGTCGAGCGGAGGGCTGCCATGGAGGATGCCGGGCGCCATGACGGCGGCGCTGCAAGCTGCGGTAGGAGGCGCAAACGGAGCGGACGGACAAGCTCTTTTAACGAGCCGGGACCGGAGGGCGTCGAGGATGCGGGTCGAGGATGCGGGTCGAGCAGCGGCCACTTGTTCTGCTCGCCGAATGGACACGCGCCTGGCCGCCGCCGCCGCTCGCTGGTCTGACCAAGGATCGCGAGAAGCCCTACTCGCCTGGCTGGCCGTAGCCAGTGGCCGAGGAGGCGCGCGTCACCGCGATTGGGAGGCGAACACGCGATTGAGAGGGGGAAGCCAGCTGCTGCGAATCTTTGCACGGCTGACGCTGCAGGAAGACGCTGATTAGAATCGTTGACGATGGCCGAATTTTCGTTTAAGGATGGAGAAAGAGAAAAGTTCCTACACGGCACACAGTATGAAGAGCGCTCTAGACGAACGAGATAACGAGGCCGACTGGGACCTTTTTTTTATCGTGTTTTTTTTTGAGCTTTCTTTCTACTCCTCTTCGGCTAATGAAGTAAGGAATCAACGAGTGAAAAGAAGGAAAAAAGGAGAGAAGACGGGGAAGAAAGAGGTGGAGGGGGGGCTTCGATTCTGGAGGAGGCGTTGGAGGAGGAGGAGGAGGAGGAGAGAGGTTAAACCGACGTCTTAGATGCTGACTGTGGTGGTAGGTAGGGCTAGTTGGTAAGGTAAGCCTGCCTACCTAGGTAGGTAGGTAGCAAGATGGATTGGAGTGAGGGAGCATCAGTCCGACCAAGAAGAGAAAGAAGGCGGAATACCACAGCTTCCCATTTATATCTCCTGGTATGATCTGCGTTTGCTTACTTCGTGCAGCGAGCCTGCTTCTAGTCCAGACGAACGTCTTTTCCACCAAGGCATGGACGGACGGACGCCTGCGAGAGCATGCAATACTAAGCCCGACGTCGGAGTGGCTCGTGAAGAGCCAATTCTTTCTTCCTCAAGGTACTGTAGCCCTGTAAGTACGGTGGCCTGTACCGGGCTTGGGCTTGCTTGCAGCCCACGACTGCGAGGAGGCTCGGCCAGCGTCGCACTGTGCCACTTGAGGGTTGCAGGTTACAACCTCCTCAGCAACGGCGACGGCCTCGAAGCTCGACGAGGCCTACTCCTACTAGTCCTACTACGCCTACTACCCTTACCGCCTACTCGCGAACCTACCTACCTACTCTTACTAGGTAGTCTTACTAGGTACTCCTACTACTATCACTGCACCGTATACTGCCTCCAGAAAGATACCGTGCCGTGGCCGGTGGAGGCAGGGGAAAGAGAAAAGTGGCATGACCCGATTGCGTGCTGAGAGGCTCGTGAGGCCAAAATGGGCTGATTTGGCTGACACGCATCTCTCTCCGGGTGCTTGACCGAGTCATGTGTCGCTGATTGGCTGCATCTGTGGTTCAACAAGTGGTGCCACGTCTCCCGTCTCTGCCTGTCTTGTTTCTCCTGTGATCTGCTCTTACAGTCTTTAGGGGCCTGTTAATTTCCACCTTCTCTAACAGATAGCCTCAAACGCAGTCGGCGGAATGTTTTTCGTTCATCGACAACTGCTTCTTGTCTGTCCTCCGCTTGGCTTCGCTTTCTTCAGTCAAACAAGGTCTCAATGACGGCTATTCGTAGTTAAAAAAAAAACGTTTAGTTCACAGGTGATCAACGGCAATTGACGTGACAACTGACATGAGACCACGCCTCCAGCCTCAGCCCATTCCCAGTCATTCCCACTGGCCGCGCCGCCGCGCTTTCCACCGTCTTTTTACTTTCTCGGCAAAGTCTTTCCTCGTCCATCTTCTTCTCCAGTCATTCAATTAACCTCCTTCAAGCGTTGGTACTGTAGAGAGGACACTGTATCGCACTGTACGTAACCCAATTCCCCGCGTCGCTTCAATCATGTTCCCACCAAGCACGTGGTTTGGGGCTCTGTTGGCGGGTTGCGACCTGTTCGGGGCCTATCCACCACTACCATCCTAGGCACACCTACCTGTACCTTCGTGAACAGACTCGTGATATCGAGTTCGGCCTCTGATCATCCCCAATCTTCTCCCCTACTCCGACATCGCCTTCACGGCTCCGAAACCATCACGGTGCTTTCGCTCGTCTCCTTACCTGAGCCGTTCATATCTTCGGGCGGAGCGCCGACGTCCTGGATCACCTGCCTTCCCCTCCAGTGCGTCGCGACAGACCGGTATCTAGCCCGTGTCCGTATCGCGTACCAGTCAGGAATCACGCGCAGAGCCGCAATTGCCGCCGTTGACTCGGGCAGGACGACGTTGGCGCTCCGTCCCGACAGCACCTGCGTCACCACAGCCTCGGCAATCGACTCCGGCTCTAGCGAGGGCGCAAAGAAGCCCGCCCCCTGCTCAAAGCCCTCGAATAGGGCCGTCCTGGTGTGTCCGGGGTGGACCGAGACGACCCGGATCTTGGGTGCCTTGTACAGCGTCGACACCTCGGCTGCGAGCCCCTCGCTGAATGCCATGGACGCCGCCTTGGACGCGCCGTAGTCGACCATGTTGGGCAGCGTGAGCCAGGCCGCGATCGACGACACCGTCACGATCATGCCGTGGTTGCGATCAATCATGTTGGGCAGGAATGCCTTGGTCACCCAGTAAGGAGCCAACGTGTTGACATCAAAGGTGAAGCGGACATCGCTAGGCTCGCTCGCGACGATCGACTTGCCTCGATAGACGCCGGCGTTGTTGATGACGACTGTTGGGTGGCCGATCTTGGCCCGAACCGTCGCCGCCACGGCCTTGACCCGCTCCGGCGATCGGATGTCGCAATGGAAATGATGAACTCGTGACGCTGTCTTTACGTCAACCTCTGCGGTCTTGACCAAGCCCTGGTATGACGCTCACACGTGGCGAAAGACATGGGCTGTATGTCAAGAACGACGACGGTAATCTGCTTTTTCTCCAGCATCTGGACCATGGCGCCTCCAATGCCCGCCGCACCGCCCGTTATCAGGACAATCTCCTTGGACCAGTCATACTTGTCGTTGATCCAGTTGTTTCGCATCTTGTCCGACAGCCAGGCGTTGGCCGCTCGCGTCACCGCCAGCCCCAGCAACACGGTCAGCGCCCTGGCGATTTGAGGGTGCTGCATGGACAGAGACTGTCCTCTTTCGGTGCAACGGGAGGCAAGGACGAGGGGCAGCATCAACGCCGGATTGAGGGCCGTCCGGCGGACGAGCTGGAGCAAGACATCGGCGCAGAAACCCTCGCGGGGCAGGAAACGCTTGTGCGTGGGCATGCTGGAGGTCGAGGGCGTGTGTATTGTGTATGGCGGCCAGTTGCTACTGATGATGATGCGACGAGCAAAAGCCCACAGTCGACGCCGAGCCTCGCTCCTCGTCTTTATAACGGCCTCCTTATAACGGGGAAAATGACAGTTCACATATGACTGGCCGTACGCCGAGGCAACGACAGCGAGCTCCTGGCAGGGCGGGGAAGCTCGGGACGGAATCCGTTGGTCCCATGGTGGCACTCGGCGTCTAACGGCATTTAGGCCACGGAGACATCATGGACGGACACGGGGCGACGAGGACCCGATACTAGTATGAGGCGAGCGGTGAAAGTACTTGTCAGTCTCGTTCAGTGAGCCTTTGTCTGGGCCTCGCGACTAGCTGCTACTTGCTGCAGAACGGAGGTTCAGGTTGGCCCGCCGGTCCTCTGCTCAAAGGTTCCGCCATGGATTGGCTTGCGGGAACTTTGCGGGGATGCTCCCACGTGCAGGCAGAGGAATGTCGTATCGGCACTCTTTTCGCTAAGCCAGACTTGAAAAGGGGAAGCGCTGAGAGGAGAAGAAAAGAGCAAGTCTAGGTTGTATGATGGCGGTGTACGGATAGAATTCGATGTGTTTGTGCGAATAGCAGACGAAAAAGATGAGAAAATCGGAATCACCGCCGCTCCACTTGCGCCGCACCTCACCGCCACGATGATCAGAACACCGACGGCGGCTCTGCGTAGCCTCTTGCGCGTCTCGGATGAGGTGGCCGAGGCGGTGCGGCGCAACCGGCCCGTCGTCGCGCTCGAGTCGACCATCTACACCCACGGCGGGCTGGGCAAGGACCTCGTCCAGCAGCACCTGGACGTGGTGCGGCGTCGCGGCGGCGTCCCGGCTGTCGTAGCTGTCGTCGATGGAGTACCTTCGGTCGGCGTTTCCGCCCGAGATATGGCTCGCCTCATGGAAGAGGGCGCGGGAACCGTCAAGGCCTCGCGGAGGGACCTGGCCTATCTTGCTGGCAGTGTAAGCCTTTCTTTATCTGTCCTGGGTGATGACAGTCGTTGACCCCTTACTTGCTCTTCAGGGGCTCGCCGGCCGCCCCATGCATGGAGGCACCACCATCGCCGGCACCATGCTTCTAGCACGCTTGGCCGGAATCCGCGTCTTCGGCACCGGCGGCCTCGGCGGCGTTCACCGGGACGGTCAGAACTCGATGGACGTTTCCGCCGACCTCAGCGAGCTGGGACGTACCCGTATGGCCGTCGTCTGTAGCGGCTGCAAAGGCTTTCTCGACATTCCCCGCACCCTGGAAGTACTCGAGACGCATGGCTGTCTTGTGGCCACCTTCGCCGACGGACGGGACCATGGTGCCGTCGATTTTCCGGCTTTCTGGGCTCGGGACAGCGGTACGGCGAGCCCGGCTGTTGTCGACAACGAGAAGCAGGCTGCCGCCATAATACTCGCCCAGGAGCGTCTCGAGATGGAGTCTGGGATAGTGTTCGCGAACCCGATTCCGCGAGAGGCGGCCATCCCTTCGGACGAGATGAGCGCCCACATCGAGCAGGCTGTGCGCGAAGCGGCCGATCAGGGCTTCACCGGCAGCGCCAACACGCCCTTTGTTCTGCGACGGCTGAAGCAGCTGGCTGGCGATAGGGTTGTCGATGCCAACAAGACGCTGGCGGCGGCCAACATCGCCCGCGCCACAGACATTGCCGTAGAACTGTCCCGCATGCTGCAAGAGTCGCCGCGGACGTCGAGCTCGTGAGTTCGGCCGCGACCTGCCATCAGCTGTTGGCCCTCAGCTCTGATGCTGGACAGCGTCTGCGGCCTCGGCGCGCCAAAACGGACCGCGCCTGTGGCAGACACCAAGGCCGACATCTTCGTAGCCGGTGCCGTGGCTGTTGATCTGAGCTGCCACCACATCAGCACTCCGGGATCCGGTGACGATGCGCCGCGCCCTTGCACGTCGAACCCCGCCCGCATCACCCAGTCCATAGGCGGCGTTGGCTACAACGTTTCGCTCGCCGCTCATTTGGCCAGCAGAGAAGCCCGGGTCCGATTCTGTTCTATGGTGGGCGATGATGTGTAGGTCTACCTACCCCCTCTCCCCTCTTCGATCATCCTTGAAGCCAGTCATTGATGGCACTTCGATGGGCAGAGCCGGATCCGCGGTGCTTTCGTCTCTGCAGACGTCGGGGTTTGACACTTCACACGTTCAGATGCTGCAGCATCCGGACGCTCGTACAGCCCAATACGTGGCCGTCAATGACGGCAGCGGGAGCTTGGTCATGGCCATGGCCGACATGGCCATCTTCACTCAGCACTCGTTCCCCGAGCAGTGGGCCTCGACCGTGTCGGCAGTCGAACCCAAGTGGCTCGTTGTCGACTGCAACTGGAGTCCACGCGACATCCGAGCATGGCTTACCGCCGGGAGGGAACATGGGGCCAAGGTAGCCTTGGAGCCTGTTTCGGTGGCCAAATCTCGACGATTGTTTTGCCCGCAAGCAGGCATGGCCAAATTAGGCGTCTATCCTCGCGCCAGCGTCCATCTGGCAACACCCAACGTCTACGAGCTCGAGGCCATGCACGCTGCAGCCAGTGGAAACGGCTATCTCGAGTTGGGAGATTGGTTCAATGTCATCGACTCGTTCGAGATGAGGGGCGCGAGGGACAAGTTCGTCCGCCTCACTTCGCCGGAACTCACGGACGGGGGCGTGCCGGTCCAGTCGGTTCAGCTGCTGCCCTATATGCCGACGATTCTCACCAAGCTCGGCTCCAGAGGTGTTCTCGTCACCGCGCTACTGGGCCGCGACGATCCGCTGCTCCGAGATGCCGACGCCGACGAGTTTACACTAACGCGGGCGGCTTCAAACCACCCATCCGTTGGCGGCATCTACATGCGACTATTCCCAGCCGTCGAGCAGCTCCCGCAGATCGTTTCGGTCAACGGTGCCGGTGACACCTTTCTGGGAGTCATGATTTCTGGACTGGCACAGGGAGGAAGGGTAGAGGATCTTGTTGACGTGGCGCAAAGTGGAGCGGTCCTGTCGCTCGGGTGTCGAGAGGCTGTGAGTCCTGAGCTTTGGCAGCTGGAGGAGGCTATATCCCGGGCGGTCAGGAAAAGAAACATACGGACTGGCATTTGAAAAAAAAGGGGGGTAAAAGGGGAAGGGAGGTGGTATGCGAATGAGAGGCAGCATCGCGAATAGGTTCGTCAAACTTAATGGGAGAGTGGAAGATGGAAGCGTGACATGTCGTCCGTTCATCTACAGAAGAGTCCTGGCCCAGCCTTGCCTTGAAAGTGCCTCTCATTGGTCGGCCAATGCTGGGTCGTGTTGAGTAATTATGGAGCCACAAGGAACGAAATACGCAAGGCTGAAAAAAGAAAAAAATCACTACATGCATACTATTTTCTGAGGGGCTTCGAGGAAAACAAAACATACTTGCACCTTTTTCGCCAGTCGCCGACTTAGATGGCGACACAAGATGAGCCGGTGGGCTTCAGGCCGGAAGATTCCGAAAACGACATGTCTTCCGCTTCCGCTTCCGACGACGACGACGACGGCGCCACAGCGGCCGCAGGTCTGCAGGACAAAGACTCTGACGAGGAGGAGCTGGAACGATTGGTGCTGGGAGATAAGACGAGCTTTAGGGAGAATCTGTTCCTGAGCGGCGGCGCGTTAAACAACAACGAAACTGCCATCTATGATGGGTTGTCAGGAGTCGGTGATGCCGACACGGGCAACCTGGAAGAGGTGGCCGATGCCGACCTATTCATGTTCGACACGGGCGGCAACGGCAGCGTCATGCCTAAACCGGCTCCGGCACCGGGCCGCCAAGACGATGCAGCGTGGGAAGACAGCGACGACGATCGGTTGACGGTGTCGCTCGCCAGCCTGAGGCAGAATCGTCAGCTGCGGATGAGCGAGGCCGACGACGTCATCAGCGGAACCGAATACAGCCGGCGACTGCGACTACAATTCCAGCGTCTGCATCCCTCTCCAGCCTGGGCGACGCGCCAAACCGAGGGGAAAAAACACCGACGGCGAGCCTCCTCTTCCGCCGCTCGTCCCCCCGGCTCCGACTCGTCGTCTTCGAGCGGTGACGACGACGCTTCCGACCTGGAGCAAGACTTGACCGCCCGTCCGCTCGATGCCTTCCTGCGCGACGTTAACCGGCTGGCGGGCCGTGACGGTCATGGCTCCAAGAGACGGACGCTGCGGCCCGAGACGATTGGCATCGAACGCGTGCGCGAGATGCCCGACCGACACGTTCGGCCGGTGCAGAGCCTATGCTTCCATCCCCAATACCCCGTCCTGCTCTCGGCCAGCGCCGCCTCGGTTCTTTTTCTCCACCACGTCGCGCCCGACGCCGAGCCACCGAATCCGCGGCTGACGTCGGTTCAGGCCGCCGGCGTGGATGTCCGCAACGCCGAGTTTCTCTACCCGCGCGGCGAGGCCATCTTCTTCGCTGGCCGGCGCCGCTACTTTCACCATTGGGACCTGCCGTCGGGCGTGGTGCGCAAGACGACGCAGATTCTAGGCCACCAGCTCGAGCACAAGTCCATGGAACTCTTCCGGCTCAGCCCCTGCGGACGGTACATGGCCGTCGTCGGCTCGTCTAAAAAGGGCGGCGGCATCGTCAATCTGCTCAGCACCGTCACCATGCAGTGGATTGCCGCCGCTAGGCTGCAGAGCACGGGCGGCGTGGCCGACTTCGCCTGGTGGAGTACGGGCGATGGCTTGACGGTCCTGGCCAAGGACGGCTTCGTCGGAGAGTACTGCGTCGAGAGCAGATCCTTCATCGCCGTCTGGCACGATGACGGTTGCATCGGTGCCCTCGTCGTAGCGCTCGGGGGCCACGGCGGTCCCGAAGCCCTCGGTTGTGACCGATGGGTCGCCGTCGGCTCCAGCGCCGGCATCGCCAACATCTACGATCGGAACGAGCTCGTCGTGCCGGGTCCGGGACCGTTACAAGTCAAGGAGCGGCCGACGCCCAAGAGGGCCCTGGAGCAGCTGGTGACGCCCATTACCATCCTCACATTCTCGCCCGACGGTCAGCTCCTCGCCTTCGGCAGCCGCAAGAAGGATTCGCTGCGGCTCGTCCACCTGCCGAGCTGCACCGTCTACCGCAACTGGCCTACGGAACAAACGCCTCTGGGGCGCATCACGGCAGCGGCCTTTAACAGGGAGAGCGACCTGTTGGCCGTGGGCAACGATGCCGGGAGGATACGTTTGTGGAAGATTCGGAGGTAATTTACCAAGGTGATCAGATGTCTAGGGCCGGTCCAATTAGGTGTAAACGGCGTGTGTGATGCCGAAAGGTGTATTGCAGTCGGTGCTTGAGCCGGCCGTAGTGGCCATGGTTGAAGGGATGCGCCCCTGTGATCGACAGACGCGTATTGTTGGAGCGCGTCTCTAGCTACCGCATTACGTCGTCCATCGATTGTGCCACCGTAGGCGACGGGTCCGGATCCAGTCGAATACTAGAGGCAAGTTGCCACGCCTTTAACGCGTCAACCACGGCGGCGAGTTAGATGAAGTCCCACCCCCCTCGAAGCGGATCTGACGTCCATGGTCGTGACTGGACATGAGGAGTGTCGACATGAAGTCCTAGTCGCGCCTGTGCCAAGCTTGCCTGTCGGAGCAAGTTGTTGGTCCATACAAGCCGTCGACGGGCGTAACCATCGTCGTCGTCGTCGTCGTCGTCGTCGTCGTCGTCGTCGTCGTTTGAAGCAGGAATCGACCAGGCTCAGGTGGAGCAGCGACATTCTCCTGCCATCTGCAGATGAGAGTGAGCTCCAGAAAACCAAGTGTAGGGCTCTCGGCTTGTCCTGGCTTTCATCACACGAGCTCAGCGTCGCCGCTTTCGACGAGGGGTTTGGCGCTCGACCAGCGCAAGATCAAGACATCTCCAGTCTCCGCAGGCACGGTATTGTCAGCATCGGAGCCCTTGCCATGAACGTCGCAGTCGCGGAGCATGCGGATGAAGACGGCCGTGTCCAGGTCAGGCGCGTCAATCATGGACACGTTGCCGGCCGTGTCGTTGAGATTCTGCAGCTGGCGAGGGAATGAGGCCAGAAAGGAGGACAGATAGTGATTATGTAGCAGGGCCTGATGCCTGGTTGCGTAGGCGAGCTCCGTCGACGAGAGGCGAGCGCGAAGCTCGTCTTTGGATAGGTAGTAGAGGGCGTGTCTGTCGATCTACGACGACGTCAGCACCCGTCTTCTTCACCACGGGGTCTCTGCCCACCTTTGCGATGCGGACACGCAAGTAGCTTCGGACGAGAAACTTGTAGCGTTCGAGCTCCGTCTGAATAACAATGAGGGCAAAGTTGGTCTTGGGGTCCATGACACCCGTCATCAGCTCGACCTTTTCGATCTGTTCTTTGATGCGCCCGTTGACGCGCTCAAACAGGCCGTCCGATGGCCAGCTAGAGAAAGGTCAGCAGTCCGAACTCGGTGACGGAAAAGTAGACGACCATGGCACTCGACCTACTCGAGCAGCTCGGGCGCCGACCGTTCTGCCACCCATCTCCGCGTTAGCGCTTGAAGGTCGCGGACGCCGGACAAGAGGCTGTGGGAGGCGGGATCGACCTCGAGTAGGATGTCGTTGATGTCCATTGGGCTTTGGAGAAGGGACCGCGGAGACTATAGAGAGGGTCGCTGTCAAGAGTTTGTCGTGAGGAAGACTGCATAAAAGGAGGTGAGGTCCCTGTTGGGTCGGGTCCGGGGTCGGTCCGGGGGGGGGGGGACCATTTGCCGCTTAGGTCATCAAAGGAGTTGACCCAACTTACCATCTAACCATCACCCGAGAGAGACGGCGATTGTCCAACACGGGCATGCAGCATCGTCATGCCTCCAACCGGACTGCAGGCTGTGGGGCGTTTTGCATCACCTCTCGCTCTTCCCTCACGCGAAAAGAGAAGGGAGAAAGGCGGACTGAGCAGATGAATGTGCTTGGTAACGCTTGGTGACGATGCTTGACACAGCGACGCAGTCAACGATAGTTGAGACTTGCCCAAAGTATGCTTGATGGTCCCCTTGACGTTCAGATCTACATCTAGAGATGGGGGCGTGCATTACAGGCTTGTGGCTTAGCTCTTGGCGTAATGAAACGAGCCGCTATTCTCGTCTTTCCAATACGAGCTTCCATGGAGACAGAGATCAATAAACAGACCATCATTTACGAGGCAGAGCAGAATACCACGCGTCGCCGAGGCTTTGTAAGCTTGGCATTCTATTCATCTAAGGATAAGTACTGGCGGCGTTGTTGTTCTTGTTGATGAAAGCCCTCGGCCACAAGAAAAGGTAACCTCAGACCCCTTTTCCCCCGTTCACAAGAAAGCCAGGCATCATCAGGATGAAGGCCATCTTCTCCATCAGCAACCTCCTCGCCGGGGCTGCAGCTGCATCGCTTGGAGCTCCTGCACAGCTCAGAGCCAGCAACAGGGTCGAGATTGTCTACCGGGGGGACCCGAGACCGCCGAGCGAGCTGCGACAACTTGGGGGGATAGCAACCGAATACGGGGAGCGTCCCTTCACCAACGATTCTTTCGGTCTGGAGGCGCACCACCGCAACTTGGGACGACTCGGAAATTTCATGTCCGTCTACACCTCGACGTCGAGGTGGTTCGGAGTCACGGAGCCATATGCCACCAACTTCAGGGAGTCGGACGGCTGGATCTACAGAATCCGTGCCACCCCGAACATGATCGACATGGTCGATTCCGGCTTCCGCATCACTCACGGGAACGAGTCCGAGTTCTCGGCCATGGGAGGCATCCGCTGGGATCAGATCCAAGGCTGGACACCGGCCTTTGAAAAAGACTTGCGAGTGACGAGTGAGAACATGACAAAAGAGGATGTCATATTCGATACCTGCCGAGTATTCAAGACGAGAAAGGCTTCATGGATCGCAAACGTCGAATACAACCACGTCTACGATCAATACTCTGCCAGCGGCGGGCAGCCACAGCTTGCCGGTGACTCTCCGGAGCAGACGAGGCAGCGAAACAAGACGCTGGAGGAACATGGTCTCGAGTTCATGCGAAGGAACGGGGGCCCGGTTGGTTGGGACGGGAAGAACGGCCCCTTTCTCACCCTCGTGCCTCCCCAGCGACCGTGGAAGGGGCCTTTTCCGCTCGACGCCGACGAGGTTGCGCCTCTCGGGCGGTTGAATGTCACGTTGTGCGACGATCCGCCGACGTGGGACTAGATGAGTTATTTGGGAATAGGTAGGTAACACAACGGGGCTGATGCTATCAGAGAAAACACCGACTGACTGGCCTACCACGGCTTGTCTTCGGGACGGGCGCGATACATCTTGTCTGGGTGTTTCTTTATCCAATTCATTATGTGATCCAGTGCCTTTTTTGGGTTTCTGTTGGCCTCGCCGTAACTCGATGTCGATTGTCCGTAGATGAGTCCGTCAACACCAATGTCCATTGTCTTTTGCGCCTCTTCCTCATTCGATATCGAGACGGTCCATGAAAACACTTTTCCAAAGTAGTTGGATTGGATGGCCTTGATTAGCTGCCCGCAAATCCCGTCGGAATCGGTACTACATGATTTGAAAAAGGATCCGAAAAGTGCGCCGGGTTTGAACAGGCCGTTGGAGTAGACCCGCTGCTGTTCCCGGCCGAGGCCGCGAATATCGAAGTAATCGGGCGTCACTGGGATACGCTTCGTGACATTAAGGCCGAAGCTGTCAAATGTGTTCTTAACGGTTTGAAAGTTGCCGTCTATATTTAGTGCTGCACCACGATCCATGTTGTCCCGTATCCAATTCATTGCCGGGCTGCCAATTTCTTTTTCGTAGAAGCCCCAAAGCACATGAACGGTGTGTGGCCTCAGATATTGTCGGTATAGGTCGTGTAGGACCTTGATACCGCATTGCTCATCCATGGGTTCGCATTTGTCGGGGGTCTTCAGGTCAAACCAGACGAAAGAAATATTCCTGTTATCTTTTTGAAACAGCTTGGACACCTCTTGGAACACTTTCCAGGCCTCGTGCCCCTTGAAGGTGCTCCGCCCGAAGTCATGGTGGTCGGCGTACCACTTTCGATTTGTCACAGCCAGGTCTACCTCGATGGCGTTGGCACCGTCGCTTACGGCCGCTCTGACCTCTTCCGCACACAACACCCGATGGGCAATGGCCCAGAACGGCTTAGGGCCATCGGTGGTCCATTCTTGAGCTTGCCGAGGCCCAAGAGATTTGCGAGAACTGGCGGCTGACCGGCCCGTTTGTAGGCTATGGACTTGCGAGAGGACCAGGCTGATCAGGAGCAGGGCGGCTAGTGAGAGAGTGACCACGGAACGAGACATTGAATCAGTTGTGCGTGGAGATGGACGTTGAGACGGCACGGCACGAGGTAGATCATCGAAGAGATGTGCGCTATCTAAATAGCGAAACCGATCATACAGTCTGTCTGCCTTTTAGGTCTCCCCTTTGGGCGCCAAATAGCGCCGTAAGTCGGCATAAGGGGAGTTATGTATGACCTTACTGAGTCATGGTTGCCATCAGCGCCTGGCCTGTTTGCCCCGTGTCTGTCTACAGCCCAGGCCAGGCCAGCTCTACGTTAGTCCGGTGGCTATGTATGAGCGTCCCAATCTGCCTTGCCATGCGAGTGATATGTGATTGCTGGAAGAACGACACATGATCCGGGGCCCCTACCCAGGACTTCTTCGCATAAGCCGTGATTTCATGGATGTATGAGCGTCCCAATCCTGCCTTGCCATGCGAGTGATTCGTGATTGCCGGAAGAACGACTCACGACCCGGGGCCCCTACTTAGGACTTCTTCGCATAAGCCGGGAATTTCACCGACCACGTCACTAAGTCGCCAACTCTCTCCTCTACCTCTGTTAGTTGACTTTCGGGGCATTATCTTCACGCTTTTCGGGACGGAAAGGCACTACAGCAACTCGAAAGGGGTCAAGTGACTTGCAAGTCTGCCTAGTCAAGCGATGGCGGTCGGCCTGCGTAACCATGCGCCTTTATCGTCGTCATGAACTGTTCAAATTGCCTCAATATACAGCTTTCCCCCCCCCCCCCCCCCGGATTTCCGTCCCCTTCACCCTTACCGCCATCTTCAGACTCCACGTGCCTCACTCTTTGCCGCACTCTCTCACTCCTCTCGCTCTCCGTGAATTCATTCCTTTTGCCAATAAACGCTCGCTTATCAGTAAAGATGAAGTCGACGGGTCGGTCGCTGGGACTCATGCTGCTCCTCTGGTCCACCAGTGTTCTTTCACAGGCTCAAGTGGTCCCATGGTCAGACGACATGAATGGTGAGGGTCAGGGGTCAGAGCATACCAATCCTTACGTCCATATACGTAGTCATGCCTCTGACAGGAAGCCAGATACAACACATGGACCGGCCACGCCGGAACCAGCCACCTCGTCACCGTCGAAAGAATCGATTCAAACAGTGCGCCACAAAGAAAAAGTTCAAACAAGACAGACAATACAGCAGTTTTGGATCAAAAATTGGTCGTTCAACCATTGACAAAACAGCAACTGGTAGGACTAGTACTAGACAACTCAACGAAAAGCCTCGCGAAACGAGAGGAAGATGGACCGGTTGTGTTTCTCCAAGATACGCAGTCTGTTACTCCTGCGGTCTACGTGTTCGACACCATAGAAGTCAAGACCTATCAGTGAGTGAGATGCTTTTTATAGTATTCGGATTGAACCCTAACCCCGTACTTTTAGGTCGCTCCTCGATACTTTCAAGTTTAAGGGCTCGGCTGCCATCTCTGGCTACGGCCAGTCGGGAGAGGCTTCGGCCTCGTACCTGAATGAAGAAGCGGTATGATGTGCCAGAGATGGGGGAAAACCAACCAACTAAGCTAAAAGTTTTGCTGCTCCTAGTTCGAATCGAGCGACATCACCTACGTTGTCCGGGTCTACATCCTGAAGCAGTCCCCCGTAAATGAAGCCTATTCGTTCCGAAACAACCTGGTGCTTGAAAAGCTTCCTGCCGGCCAAGACCACTTTGAAATTTTTGGTGATCGGTTCATCAGCAGTGAGTAAGGGCAGAAAAGTCTTTCATCAGCGGCATCTAACACGGCGCCAGGGAGAATCACGGGCGGCATGTTTCTGGCTAGAGTCTCCATCAAGACTGTGGATAGAAGCAAGAAGTCAGAAATCGAGGCAGCGTGAGTCGTTGACGATTTTGCACAGTCGGCAAGGAGAAAAGCAGACTAGGGCTAAGAAAGGATGCTTTCTTTTTTAGTGCAAAAGCTGCCTTGAGCAAAATCACGTCGAGGGCCGATATTTCTGCCGAGGGGCAATCCATCTCGGCCCAACTCTCCAAATCTGCCACCATTGAAGTCAGCAAAGTGATTCTTGGGCAGCCTGTGCAGTTGAAGAAGCGGTTGCAGAATGAGGTTAGAGCCGAAGGAAACGATATCGAGCGCGTTCTCAACGACCTGAAGCTAGAGGCGGAAGAATTCTTCGCAAGTGCAGACAAGCAGTCTGCCACCGTCTAGTACGTCTTTCAAAATGCGCGTCGTCACTGATGTTAACACGGAGACTGATTCAGCGTCGACCTTACGAAATACACTCTCGTGCCCGGGTTTCGCGAGCTGCAAAAGAAGCTCAACATCAGCATTCCCGACTACGAACCACGGAAACCCGATGTACGAGCTCTGAGTAGTATCCGCTGTGGCTTCCTGGATGCTGGCTGACCTGAACTGAACCCAGGGCGAGCATGCCTTTAACTTGTACCGCGGCTGGAAGAACCTACAGACAAAGCTGGTCAACAGTGAGCAAAGCAACCCTCTCTCCCCGCTACTGCCCCCCAAAAGAAAAGTGTTTACATTCTGACCTATATAGTGAAATTGGCGGATATACAAGGGGGCGAAGATTATCGCAATGAGATGATCGGAAAATATATTGTCCCTCAGTTGAAGGCGTTGAAAGCTTGGGTATGTCGTGGTTCACGTTAAATAATGTACTTTACTAATGGAGCAACTGCCCAGGTGTCTGCTGTTGCAAGAGATCCGAATGGGACGCATCCCATACCGGGAGAGGGAATCGGCCAATTCAAGGCCGAAATGGAGAGGAAACTCACGACAAATCTTAGAAAAAGCTACATCGCTAGCAACGCCACACAATTTGGTACGGATAACCGTGTCTGTTTTTCTCGAGAATAAATGGCTGACTAGCAACGTAAAAGGCGTCATGACGAGACCGTTGAGGCGGACCGATAATTACTTCTCCTTTCAAGGCTACTCGCAAGAATGGCCCGGCACCGTCAGACTCAAGTGTGTCACCGTTTCCAAACGCTTTCAGGCAGGCGCGTCTCCGGGTGACGAGTTTTGTGATCTGGGCCAGGAGCCAGAAGCGCCTAAAGGGAGCACGACCTCGGTTGAACTCTGGGTTTACACGTCTCCTAAACGAAACGTTACCCAGGGCAGGGTTACGCTGCATCGCTACTACAATAACGTCGTGGCAGGCAAGAGAGGCGGTCGGAGCGAGCTGAGCACCGATGAAAACGCCGCGGTCACGGTCCCCGGCGACACCTTCTCCTTCTACCCCCTGTCATACAAATGTTTCTCACAACCTCCAAGGAAATTCTTCCAGTATAGATGGCCAGAGCCAGTGGGGGTGTCGTGCACATAATACAATGCAATTGTTTCCGTCACTAGGAGGGGGGGGGGCAACAACTCTAGAGAGCCGCGATAGTAAAGTAGTTACAGACCTTTCACTTGCGCTTAGAAGACTGGCCCTAATATCAGCCAATAGCTCTATATAACGGGAGCCCGTAAGAAGTAAACACTAACCTATTGCTAGGTTGACTTGTTTTCCGTTCTAGGCAAGCCCTAATATTAAGCTAATAGCCAGAGGAGAGAGAAGGCCGGCGAGGCGACGAGGCATGCCGCCAAGGTTGCCGCTCAACACTCATAGCCTTCCAGGGCAAAGTCTTGGACGTCGCAAAATAGTGAGCTCTTAAAGTGACGCGGCCGCGGGATCTGCTGGTCGCAAGCGGTGGTATTGAGATCAGACGCTCATTCACATTACTGCGTACTGCCTAATAGGCAGTCATAACTAGTCAAACTGCTGCCTATAGGTAGTCGCTAGCCTTAGCCTCTCTATTTATATATATAAGAGAGATAGATTCGCCCTTTAGATAGAATAATCAAGAGTCTTTCGTTGCTCGATTTTACTAGGGATCTTCTGCCCGATCGTTGCTCAGTTATTCATACTGTCTATGCCACTTGTTGTGTGATAGGTGGACTAGATGTAGATGCCCGAGATCTATGCGGAAAGTTATGCGCCGCCCTGGAAGGAGGGCCCCCAGCGGACCAGCCTGCGCGAGCCCTTTTGAGAGTGCGGCCAGGTAGATTAGAAATCCCTTATAGCCAAACCAGGCTTACGAACTCACCTTCAACCACTACAACTTCATCATCGACGCGCTCCAAATGTTGGCGCCATGGAGAACGTCTCGGCATTTCTGGCGGACATGAATGTAGGACGAAGGTGGTCGACGACTGGGCCTAGATCTTTCATTCTCGAGGCAAAACACTTTTTGGGCTCGACTAGTGACCATCAACTTCCATCGGCTCCGACGTGTCTGGGTGGACTTTCTCTCCGCCAACATCCATCTGCATCATTGCCGGCTTTTGAGTGGTGAACAATTCTCCTTTAGAGGCTTCCATATTGACCCAAAAAATAGCGAAGATTCTGGCTTTGCGCATTGTTTCCGTTATATCCTTACCAGCCGGGTGCGCCTGGTAATCTAGGAAACGCCGATACGGTGTGCCGGGGTTTCTATGAGTTGGGTGTGTTAGCCAAGCTCGGTAAAGGGGTTGAGCGCATGCTACTAACTTGCAGATAACAACATGGCCAAACAGCTCGCCATTCGCATCTGGGCGAACATGGCCCGTCTTGTCAGGGGCAAAATACGCAACCCCGACGGTACGCGGCATACCCACCGCCTTTCTAAATGCCCATTCAATGGACAGGCCGGGATACACAGGTCGAGTCCGAATAGGACCTCCTCCCCCGGGAGGACTGCGTCCAGAATCTCCGTTATGGCTGTAAACATGAAAGGCCAAGCCAAGCTTAGAGAGTATAGTAAGCATTTCAGGCGTACCGCCTTCATTCGGCTGGGGCACTGGAACGCCAGTGAGTTCCGAAACTTTTTCTGGAGTCGTGGCGAGGAGGCGGGCAACGGTGACGAAGACGCAGTCGGCCCGCACCGGCGTTCTCGAAAGCCAGTTCGCGAGTGCATCCAGCTTTTGAAGTGTGAAGCTGTCTCCTTCTTGTGGACGCGCTCCCATCAGGCCCGCGTTGGTCATGCCATCTAGACATATTAGCTGCATCATCACCAATTACTTTCATTGGACCTACTGCTAGCGACAGGGTTAGTTCCATTGCCCCAGCCAGGAATTGAGCCTGTTGTGGCCTCTGGTACCGGCTGCTGCTGCTGCTGCTGCTGCTGCTGCTGCTGCTGCTGCTGCTGCTGCTGCTGCTGCTGCTGCTGCTGATCATGATGCCCTTGGGGCGCTTTGGGACCGCTCGCAAGTCCGGATGGACTATGCGGCTGATAGATAGTTGTGTGTCTACTCGGTCTCGCGAAATCTTGCGGGTACGGATATTCCACCAGGCGAATAATGTCGGTGTCGGTCGCCGTATAGACAACGCTGATGGGACGTCCTATAGCCAACGTGACCTTAGTATTCCGTTCAAAAGAAAGGCAGAGCAGGACGTGACATACCACCAATGCTTCTCGGAAGCTTAGCAATCCGGTCATTACCTAGTCTTCTAGGATGTCGGCGGACGCGGTATATAGCACGTCCGATATCTTTCCGGGAGATCTCCCGCCCATCTTCAAGTTTTATCGTTTCTGGTATGGTCCCGCGATTTAAATATGCTCCGTCCTGCTTTTGTTGTTCCACGTCATAGATGATGTTGAATTTGGGATTTCGACTTTCACCGTCTTGTTCCACTATGCCGACGAGTATCTTGTTGTTCGTCACGATGGCGCGGTATGGCCCGGATGCCGATTCTATGGTCCCTAATGATTAGCCTTGCGGAAAAAAACGAGCGGCGTAGAAGGGTAGGTTGCCTACCTTTCGATAAATCAAATTCGTATAGGGTGAGACGATTATCAACATTGAATATCTTCTTCCCGCCATTTACCAAATTCCGATTTCGAAACGTTTTACGGTTAGGTCCGGCTATACTTGCAGCAATTTCCGCGGGAGTCCAGGTAACGTCGCCAAGGTTTACGCTCCCAGGCGGTAGGCTCGCCAATGCCTCTGGGGAGAGGTTTTCGCTGTCCGAGGCCGGTTGCGGACGCGGTGGCTGTGGCGATGACGGTGGCGTTGGCAGGGGCGTTTGGACCGGCTCTGGTGTTTCCACCGAGGCCTCTTCATCCCAGAGAGACTGGTCAGAGCATGGAATGTCGGATCTCTTGCGCTTTCTTTGACAGGGTAATTCGGGATTTTGATATATCGATTTCCGTGTTCCCGCATCTACTGCGGCAGCCAGTTCCTTGTCTTTGTCGACAAGAATAAGAATCTTATCTGCAACCCACAGACGATAAGAATTAGCTACAAGATGTGTAGGGCAGGCAGAGTATGACATACTATTATGAATCATAACCTCAAATTTCGTCGTGCCAGGAATTTTGGTTTGTGGTGTCCCCTTTTGCCCGTTGATCTGATTTGCAAGCTCGCTGTTGCTAATGAGCCCGTCGTTAATCTTCATTTCTGGCATGGTAAGGCGATTGATTCTCCCGTGTATATAGATTGTCTTCCTGGCCTTGTCTTCCAAACCAACCAATTCCTTGTCTTTATCGACAACAGCGACAGCCTCTCCTGCGACCACAGATCAGCGTCCATTGGCAAGTCAGCACAACGGAGGCTTACCATTCATCACGCTATATCTTCTCCATTCGGTCTTGGAATGGTCCTCTTCGGCATTGTTGACGTCCTTTGCCAGCTCGCTGCTGCTGAGCTTCTGAAGCGGCCCTGAAAGTGGTATGTTTTCGGGCATGGTCATACGACTTAATCTCCCGGGCGTGTAAATGACCCTTGCGTCCTTGTTTAATAACCCGATCAAGTTCTTCTTTCCTTCGTCGACGACGGCGAAATTATCTCCTTGGACTAAGATGATCAGCTTAAATCTGAAAACAGCGGAAGGATCGCATCGCATACCAACTTTATATTTTTTCCAGTTTGGATGGTTTTCAAAATGCGTTTCCCAAGCCGGGGAAGAAGGAGGAGCGTTCAGTTTGAGTCCTGGCGCTCCGCCATGTATGGCATCTGCAATAGTGCGACGTGGGACGTTCCGGCCCCCCGCAAGTGTCAGCTGGTCCGGTAGTGTCCAGTCATTGAGATATGCCCCAGAATTGATTTCCTCGGCCGCAATGAATACTGGTTGGAAACCCCCTCCGCCTGCGTCTAGATGTTTCAGAACTCCAAAGGGTGTAACAATTTTACCGGACTTCTTAAAGATACCGCGAAATGGGCCGGGCACTTTAGACTCTATAGTCGTAGGGGATTAGGATTTGTCGAAAAATAAGCAGCATTAGGCATACCTCGCGATAAATCGACTTCAAATAAGCCCTTTTCAGGCGATCCCTGGTGGTTTTTGAAGAATCCCTCGCTATTTCCATAAGAATGAGCTTCATCCCTCCCCCCAAATGATTCAGGATTGACCATCTTCTGAAAGATCTCCTCAGCGGTCCAAATTTCAGGTCCTTTATCTCCGAAAGAAAACGTGTAGCTGGGTCGAAGCCTTTCAGAACCTGTAAGTTGGGGGACACCTCGCTTGTGTAGGGCATGCGCTTTGTCTATTTCCGAGGCAGCTGAGAAAGCAAGCAGGCCCAAGACAAAGGCGGGCTTCAAGGAGAAGACCATGTTGAAGAATTTTGAACCTAGAGGAAGAGCCAATGTGAACAGCTAATATGCAGTATTACACGATATTCCATGTCTGAGGGTGACTGATACATGGCCATCAGGTCTCATTGACCTGTCTTATATCAGGCCGCCAAAAATTCCGACCACCCTATAACTCGTGTCGCGCCCAACGCGTCTCGTCTCCCCGGGGCATCCCTTCCTCCCTTCAAGCCTCAATTGCGAATCCACAATGGCCCCAGAGACTCCAAAAAGCACTGGTCGCCGCATAAAAGGACGAAGATTGTAACGGCATAAAAATAAATCTCTTTACATCCGTAGGCTATCTTGTGCTTCGGTGCCTCTGCTCTTTAATGTGGAAGGGAAAGCCCTTGGCCCCTGGCCCGGGATTGACCTTCATTCAATGCTCGTATTGGCGTCTTTGGCGCTTATTGTTTTAGTATCGTACTCGTATCGCTGGGTTATGTATCTGCTTTAATTAGTTACATGGATCTATCATAGTGCTATTTAAAAGTTTATTTACATCCGTATCTGTTTAGCTTTATTTTGCAAGGATCTAAATATATGACACGGGTAATAGTGGCTTGTGTTGTGGCCAAGCTTTGCGGGGTTCACTCTGCGCCAAGCAGGGCATTAAGGTGAAAGAAACCACGAGTCAACCCTTTAACCTTAATGAAGGTGAACGTGGGGAGCACGATCAAGGTGCCCGTGCCGCGTACCATAGTGCCGGCCCAGATTCACAATCCATAGCCCTACAGCCCAACGTAGCGTTACGCTACCAGGGCATCGACGTCAAGTTCCCTGTCAATCGATAGATACCATCGACTTGTGCTCGCCACGCGTTTCCAGAATTGGCGGAACTTGTTGTGTGGCAGGACATGATGGGACCGCCAACATCGCCAACCCAAGAGGTACGAGCTGGGCTAAGGGACAGCGTTCTCTCGTGTTCTGGGGAGCCCATGCTCTTGGCTTTATGGGTCTAATTGACTCGATTTGCTCCATCAGAACAGGAGCTACGAGTCTATGCGAGTGAGTTTGTCATTACCTGTCAAATGTGTAGGTACACATTTTGACGCACCAACGATCCGTCACAAATATCCTCTCGGCAGCCTTGCAAGCATTCATTGTCTAGCGCTGTAACAAACCTCAAGACGGATCATCTCAGATATAAGCTGACAGGTAACCGGGAAAAGGACATCACAATTTACCTCGGTCTCCCTCAGAGTATAATCGGCGGCCAAACCGGGTTGCGCGGCAGCGGAGCATCGTAAATTAAGCTGGCTAGCATCCCCTGCATATAGTTCAATGCTAAACCTTTACTCGCTAGCGAAAATGGGGTGTTACCGAAAGAGGGTGTGGAATGGGAAGTTGCTGCAATCGTCTCGGCCCATTAACCCGCCTACCGAGGCACGCCGCTCGTTCTCTGTCAGTGGATAAGAGGGCTTGCTCACGGGCTTCCGTCAGGATTCAAGGATCGCCCCTCTTCACACGGGCCTCTATCAGGATGGAAGGAATCCCGCCCGGATTAAGGCGGACCTGGGATAATGCCTATGGGGCCAGGGCTTGAAAGGTGCTGAGTGGGTGTATATAAATCTCCCCTCCGCACAGATTTGTGAGGCACACACAATAATCAGTCTCTTCATTCACACACATGCTCGGCCTGTCAACTTTCTAGTTGACATTCTCAAGTAACACAAAGTCTCCGCAACCATGAGACGAATGCATTGGTCTCTCACCACGCTCCTTGGGCCGGCCTTTCTCACAGGGCTATCACTGGCGACTAAATCCAGGGTGCCGCATACTGACTTCTTGACTGTCGGACAAGGTTTCAATACATTTTTGGGCCGAGGGAAGACTCATAACGTCGTCTATGTGGATGCGTCCCAAAAAAGGGATCAACTTCCGGCAGTTGACCAAGACCAGGACCTGCATCAGCTGACGTTCAATTTCACGCCACCGAGCGGAGACATGAGTGGCGTAGATGTACTGTCATACTTCGTCCCCCCCGATCTTGAGAGCGTTCACGAAGCTATTGAACGGTATAAGGCGGAGCTCAACAACACAAACCCTCGTCACGCTAAGAGACAATACATGTCATGCCCCAATAATCAAAACTCTGGCCAAATGGAGATGACCTCCGACATCGTCACGAGTTATGAGTCGTATTTAAAGAAACTCGACATCAGTGCTTCGGCCGCCCTCGCCGGCTATGGCCAGAGTGCATCGATATCAGGCAGTTATCTTGATGAGGCACAGTTCTCCTCGAATTCCATCACAGCACTGTTTATAGTAAAACTTTCGAAACAGCAGGATTCCAGGGACTCGTTTTCATTTAATAAGGAGCACTACAACAAGTCAACATTTCGCGACACACATGGTGACCGATGGATCCGCGGCTTCGTTTCGGGCGGAAAACTCTTGGCTCGAGTATCGATTAAATTAAAATCAAGTAGCAGCCGGCAAGACCTTGAAGCAAGCGCCGAAGCTGCAGTAGGATATATGGGAGTCTCCGGATCCGCGAGCACAGAGGTAAAGAACAGCATGCAAACCCTGCAAGAAAACGCCGACGTGAAGGTAAATATCTTCTACCAAGGGGATTTGGCTCGAGAATCACTGCAGAACGAGTTGCAACTCGACTCTGCAAAATCTTCTGTCGAGGCCACATTTGAGAACACCAAGGCATACGTCACCAAGTTCATGGAAACAGCTTGCGAGCACGATTATAAGTATGAAGCTTTGCTTGAGGAATATGCCAATATCCCCAATTTCCCTCGCGCCGATGGGGTGGAAGTATGGGACTACGACGACGCAACGGCAGAGGCATACGGCGTCTTGAAAGAACTCGTTAAAATCTCGGAAATGTCGCGGGAGTTTCAGCAGAGGCCCTCTATAAACCGCAAAGAGAAAAGGGCTATTAGTCGCTTCGAGCGGGATATGTCTGAAGCTGCCAAGAAGTGGGTAATGGATATAGCCCAGAACCCAACTAACGTTAGAGAAAAAGCAGACGAGCTCCTAGAACGCTTCAAGACTGATTTCCATGACAAAGTCAAGCGGACATTAGAGCAGGACAAAGACTATCGCAGGCAGCTTTGTCGCAAGATCGCCCAGCGGAACCGTGACATGACAGAAGCGGTTGAGGGGGACCGTGACATGACAGAAGCGGTTGAGGGGGGCCGTAACATGACAGAAGCGGTTGAGAAGCGTTTGATTTCAAGAACGCTGACGCGCAGTGGATTCATGATTATAGAGCCGAAGCTGTTGGCTGAATTGACCGACACAGAACGAGATAGTCTCCATCTGGTGCCATACATGGACGGTCGCTGGATGTTGGTAAGTGGCCTTTCCTATAGCGACCGGGCTAATCCATGGCGGCGGGCTGATCCGATGGGCGATTGCAGAATCTCGAAAGTTGTGATGGCGACTAATCGCATGGATATTGCGGAGGGTCAAGCTCTGGTCGTTGTATGGAGTTCTCCAATAGGAGTTTAAGCTCGGCCGGCCAGAGGCGGGTTCCTGTCTTTTAACAATCTTCGTTGTTCAGGAGGATAAGAGTTAGGCCCGCCTAACGCGTATACCAACCTGCCTAGAGAGTATACCAAAGTGGATTAATATAGCTAAG
>LAZP02000084.1:5161-49107 GCA_001272575.2 Ophiocordyceps unilateralis
ATAGAGCAAAAAAACTATCATATACCCTCTGACCACAGCACGGGGTGGCGCGCGTAGGTACCTATGTATGTGCGGACTTGATCTACTCTTGAGCGCGTCGCATTGCGCCGAGCGATCCTGCTGCTGCCACGTTGAGGGTCGAGGAGCGCGACTTGGATGGGGCTTGCTGCAATTCTCGAGTTGTCGTCGATGGCACCGAAACGGCCTCTGCCATGCAAGGCACGGCCTTGTTCGTGGTGACAGCATCTATTCGCACAAATAGGTCGCTGCTTAACCTGTGATTGTTTCGATGATCACCTCCAGCAATCATGCCGGAGAACACTAGAAAACCTCATGTACGTGAGCCTTGCGCTGGTTAGAAACGCAACCATCACTTGACCACATGGCTCGGAGCCTATTCGATGCAATCAAGTGCCAGCACTGTGACTGTGCCATTACTCCGAGTCCGCGTTGCTTTTTCCCTTTCTTGCTTGGGATTCCTGTTTTGGTTGCGGGCCACGATCCAACCTCCCCAATCCGAAGCTGCATGTCGCCGGCTGTCCTTGGAAGCACCGTAAGCGAACGTTTACAAACAAAAAGATCAGTAAGAGTGAGAAGACGCACCAAAACCGTATCGATGCCGTATTCACACTTATTTTGTGTGGGTGTGTACAACCCTGAGCCCTTTGCACTCACCCCTCTCCCCCTTTTTTTCCTTCTTTCGAACCCAAGAGAATTTCTCCTCTTCTCTCTTTCCAAGTTTGCCTCCCCCTCCCCTCCCCTCTCCCTCTCTGTCCATCTCCCTGCCTCTATTCGCCTCCCTCCCCTTCTCTCCCTTCCTCGGCCCGGACTCGGCCCCTTTCACGTACAGCAGGGACAGACGTGTCATGGCCTCCGAGACACTTGAGATGACGCCTCGGCCGTCAGGGAGCCCCCGCATTACCGCTAGCCTTGTCCCCCTCCCCTTCGGCTTAGTCGGCTCGCTCCATCGGGAAGCGCTTCAATGCTCGGCCCTTGTCTCGTGTCTCGTGTCTCGTCCGTGAAGAATCAACACTTGCAGATTGCAAGAACACGTGCGAATTCGCACACATGCTGTACGAATTACTGCACCGTGCTGTCATGCTGTTTGCTCTACTGTCTCGTGCTGGCACCGCTACAGACAAACTATCCATTGTCCATTGATGCCTCGACACGATCACAAAGGCCAAGTCGCGGCCCGATGCTGTGGAGCGCTGGCCAGTGGCATGCGATCCTGGCAGTAGCTGCAGTACGACGCAGTTGCTCGTGTTGCCCTGCGGCTTTTTGCATGCATTCGCCAACCTACGAATACAGTGTCTATAACCGACGCCTCGTCGCCGAGAGACGCCCTGTAGGTAAGTTATGCATGCCGGTATACCATTTTGACCGTGTGTGCCATCATGACAAGCCAAGACCCAGCCCGGAGAAAGCTGATCAGCCGCCTGCCGGAATCAACTTTGAGCTTGACCGAGCGAGCCTGCCTTGGTGCTGAGCCGACCGTGACGTTTCGTCCTCACGTGGAAGCACACTTGGCCGTAGGCACCTCGCTCGTCCCTCGAGGTGCCTACGGGTAGACGCAGGCCCCCCTGCTTCGCACATATTTGACTAGCGAGCAAGACACCCTGAATCCCGGGAAACCATCATGTATCGGTTTCTGCTCGACTAGTATTCGTACAGCCACATCTCGAAGTACATAGAGACAAGGGGTGTATCCGAAACACCAGGCCGGAGTGTAATCATCGCAGCGTCGTAATCGAGAGCACAACCGCCGGCCCATCCTATGTATCGACAACAGCGCGGTCCTCTCAGCGAGTTCCCTCCTCTCATCGAGCCATTGGACTTAGCTCGGTCTGCTGGTCAGCAAAGAACTTCTTGGACTCGAAACATCGCTCGCTCTTGCAACCGGGGCAACGCAGCCCCATCTGCGCTGAGCAGGCCTGCCCGCTTCTGAGATGTGT
Organism: Ophiocordyceps unilateralis; assembly: GCA_001272575.2. Taxonomy (NCBI): domain Eukaryota; kingdom Fungi; phylum Ascomycota; class Sordariomycetes; order Hypocreales; family Ophiocordycipitaceae; genus Ophiocordyceps; species Ophiocordyceps unilateralis. Next base: position 7,117 of record LAZP02000084.1, read on the forward strand.
CTTGGCGATGTCAGCCAGGGCCTCGATGAAGACGAGGCTGTCGTTGAGGCTGTCCGCCCTTTTAACCGTGTCTGTATGGCCGCTCTCGCCAATGACCTCCTCATCCAGCTCGTACAGAGTCTCGATATGGTCAGACGTGAATGCGATGGGAATGAGCACGAGATCTTTTTTGCCCTTGGCGATGTACTCCTCGACCGTGCTGGACGTCTGAGGGCCGAGCCAGGCCGACGGTCCGACCTGAGACTGCCAACATAGACGATAGGGATTCGAGAACCCCAAGCGTTGCATCACGCCGTACACCGTGGCGGCAACCTCGGCCGGGTAGGGATCCCCTATCATGCGCGTTAGCCGAGGCTGAGATTATTTTCCATGGTTGGGCTTTCACCTCTGTTAACGACGGACATAGGCAAGCTGTGCGCAGAAAACAGAAGCACAACATCCTTCCGCCGCTCTTTCGGATATTCGGCCAGTTTTGCTTCGATGTTCTGGGCAAAAGCCTCGACCAGACCGCGGTGAGCCGGCCACCTGTCAATGACGCTCCACGCTATAGTGCCGCGCGCGCCGTCCTCGGCCGCTTTTCCCTCCAGCCGTTGCCGCCACTTCCATAGCTCGTTCAAGCTACTCCCCGTGGTAGAGCACGAATACTGAGGATACTGCGTAAAGGCGACCGCCCGACCCCCTCTTCCGTTGCCGAAGCCATCCTGCAGAAGCTTTTCGTACATTTCCTCCGTCAGCGGATCGGCATAGCGAAAGGCGACGTAAGGCTTGTGCGGTGCCGTCTCGGGAGACATCTTGTCCAGTAGTTTGCACATTTCGGCATTCTGATACTCAGACCATTTGCGGATCGGAGACCCGCCGCCGATTGCAGCGTACTGCTTCTGTATCTTGGGCGTTCGTCTGGCTGAGATCAACGGTCCGATGTAGGACTGGAGCCTGCCCAAGGGAATCAGGTCGCCATCGGCCTGGGTTTGCCCGTCAGCTGGAGCCTCAGTCCGCGGCGAAGAGACGTACGAATAAACGGCTGAGAAAGTCGCCAACTTCGCTGGTCGTCGAGGGGCCCCCCATGTTGAGAAAGACCATGGCCGTAGGCCCCTTGGATCCCGTGGCATCCTGCGTCACGGGAGGCGCCGGGATGGCCAATTGTCTTGTCTGGTTTCGGAGGTACGAGGACGTGCTCTTGGGCGCTGCTCTTATGAGCGTCTGGCCCGCTCGCCGCATCATGATGGTGAGTCTGGTCGTCGAAAGTTCAGTGCTCCGGGGTGCAACGTGTCCTTGGCGAGTGCCGCCCGTTCGCTGACGGCTTCAGCTGGCCCGTCATGATGCAACAGTCCAATTCAAGTCGGGTCAAAAGTTGTGGCCTGTTAGCACGCTACCGGCCCTGCCAACCGATGCCAGTGCGGCCTTTGGAAAGCAGCTTGCCCAAAGGGGTACATGCTAACTGGGTCAGGCCTGGCCAATGAGTGGCGACGTAATCCAAGTCCCATGGCTGATCCATGGCCCGATGAGCCTAGAATGGGCTGCGATATCACGTGATATCGCGATGGTCAGCGCGACCTCTGCCGTTTGCCATCGGCGGCGAGCCGCGCTTGTATCGAGATGCCCGCAGTTGATGACGCTTGTGTCAATAGACGAATGCACTCGTGCACAGACGTCGTTATGATCTTCTGCAGACACACCCAAGGGCATGTATTCGATTGATAACATGGCGGACGCCAGTCGTGACAATGGGAGGGATGACAACGATGAGGCGGAGCAGGAAATCGATGAGGCTGTGAGCATTCCCGCCGGCAAACCTCTTTGCGTTGTGCTGACGACCATTTTAGAGCTTCAAGGCCCAAAAGGATGCCCTTATCTTAGCGATAGAAGTCAGCGCGTCGATGCTGACGCCGCCGCCACATTCCGATGCCAAAAAGGCGGACCGCGACAGCCCGCTCCAGGCAGCCCTGAAATGCGCCCATCACTTGATGGAACAACGCATCATCTCCAATCCGAGGGATATGATGGGCATCCTCCTCTTCGGAACGAAAAAATCCAAGTTTCGATACGCCGACGATGATCAAGGTCGGCTCAGTCATGAGAATTGCTACGTCTTCACAGACCTGGACGTGCCCGCCGCAGAGGATGTCAAGGCGATCAGGAATCTCATTGAAGGTGGCGAAGACGAAGAAGACATTCTGATGCCGGCCACCAAGACCATGCCAATGGGCAATGTTCTATTCTGCGCGAACCAGATATTCACCACCAAGGCGGCCAACTTCGGCAGTCGTCGCCTGTTCATCATCACCGACAACGACGATCCCCACTCTTCAGACAGATCGGGCATCGCGTCTGCAGCAGTTCGCGCCAAGGACCTTTATGATTTAGGTGTCTCGATCGAACTGTTTCCGATCGCCCGGGGCGACTCCAATTTTGATCTGACCAAGTTCTACGACGTACGTATTAATCACCATGCGCTGTCGTCATTTTTCCTAATGAGAGCCAGGATATCGTCTACGGGGCTTCCTTGACAGAAGCCGATGGATTGATCGTTCCGGTCTCTCGGTCGGGAGATGGGCTGACTTTGCTCAATTCCCTGCTCACGAATATCAACTCAAAACAAACGCCGAAGCGGGCAATGTTCTCCAATCTGCCCTTCGAAATCGCCCCGTGCTTACGTATATCCGTCAAGGGCTTCAACGTCTTGCACCGTCAGACGCCAGCGCGGACTTGCTATATCTGGCTTGATGGGGAGAGGCCTCAACTTGCAATCGGTGAGACGACGAGGATCGCCGAGGACAGCACTCGGACTGTGTACAAAACCGACATCAAGAAGGCATACAAGTTCGGCGGAGAGTTTGTCTATTTTACCCCTGAAGAGCAAAAGACGCTTCGAGACTTTGGGCCCCCGGTCATCCGCATTTTGGGATTCAAGCCTCGAGCGTCGGTGCCTTTTTGGGCGAGTGTGAAGAAGTCAATCTTTATTTTCCCCAGCGAAGAAGATTACGTGGGTTCAGCTCGCGTCTTTAGTGCCCTGTGGCAGAAGCTACTTCGAGACGACAAGGTGGCCATTGCATGGTGTATTGTGCGAGCAAATGCCCAGCCAATAATTGCCGCCATTATTCCGTCCAAGGGACAAGAGGAAGAAGGCTCCTCGACGCCGTTTCTTCCCTCTGGCCTCTGGATCTACCCCCTCCCTTTCGCAGATGACCTCAGGGAGACGAAGCGGCCAGCCGAAGTTTGTCAGAGCTCAGACGAACTCAAGTCTCGGATGAGAATCATTGTGCAGCAATTGCAGCTGCCGAAAGCCATGTACAACCCTACCAAGTATCCGAACCCAGCATTGCAATGGCACTACAAAATCCTCAAGGCCCTGGCGCTCGATGAAGAGGTGCCGGACAAGGCAGAGGACGCAACGGAGCCCAGATACAAGGCCATTGGCAAGCGGGTGGGCGGCTATCTGGAGGAATGGTCCGAGAAGCTAGAAGAAGAGGCAGGGCTAGTCTCGACCTCGAAAAGCTTGAAGCGCGAGGCGGACGACGACGTGCCATGCCGTCCAGCGAAGCAGAGACGCGGAAGTCCAGAAAAGGCGACCGGCTCGTCAATAACGCAGGCGCAGCTCAAGGCGGCCGTGGAGAGCGGCGGAATTGCAAAGATGACGGTCGCGCAGCTGAGGGACGTGGCGGGGGCCCGGGGGTTGAGCACAGGCGGGCGCAAGATGGAGGTGGTGGAGAGGATCGAACGATGGGTCGAGGACAACTCGTGAAGCTGGATTCCTCAGTAAGACTGATGATGGAGGTCCGTGATGCGAAACAGTGACGGGAGCTCGTCATTGTTGACGAAACCAGCCACAACGATGGCCACCCCCTCTAGCCGCGTCTTCTCGTTGGATGCATATACGTGTCAGAAGTGCCTACCTATCTAGGTTGGTAGGTAGGTACCTACCTAGGTTGGTAGGCAGGTACATAGCTCGGCCGTGTTCAGTGACTCGGACGACCGCTAGCTTGCTCCCTAGACAGGTGCATATCCCCGGTAGATGAACTCCAGTACGCGCCCTACCCGCATATCCACTGCCCATCGCAAGAAAGAACCTGCGCCGCCGTATCGTGATAATCCGTCCCGCTTACTGCATCGATGTCGCTGCGCGTTACGCTCCCCTCGCAGAGTTCTTTTTCGCCTCTCGTCTGTCCAGAGCGCGTCGAGTCGAGGCCCAAAATCGCTGCCATCCGCCGCCGCCTCGTCCGGACCGCTTCGGACCGCCAGGGCGAGGTCTCGTGAGACGGGCGCGCTGGACAGCAATGGCCGACTTCCTCGCCAGCTTCAACCTGGGCGGCGACGATGCCGCGCAACCGCCATCTGCCTGCGCGTCCATCGAAGACCTGCAACTGCGCCTACAGGACCTGCTCGTGCAGAAAACGACGGCTACCCGCGCCGAGCACGTCGCCGCGAACCTCGAAATCGCAGCCAACGCTCTGCTGACAGTCGGTCTCTCTCCCGCAGAGAACGGCGTGTTAGAGGGCCTCAACAACCTCGATCCGTCTCTAGGCGGCCTCCACTCCTCAAGCATCGAAGCGGACGGCAACGGCGAGCAGATGATGCGCAGCATACGAGTGATCGATACCCTCAAGAACCAGCCGAGCGACGAACCTGTACTGCAGAGAGCCGTTGCCAACCACATCGTCTCTACCGTTAGCAACACAGATGGCAGCTCATGGGCTATTCATGACATGTCGTTCGTCGATCGGGGCTGGAATTTCGTCTATCTTTGCATGGAATCTTCTCAGCAGTGGGACCTCGTCAACAAGGGAAAGACCAAATCCGTCATCGGAGACTACACTCTCAAAGAACCAGATCCGACGTTGATGAGTGAGTGGAAGATTCTTTTCGCGACGCGACGTTGCCTTCAGCTGACTTTCTTCCCATAGGCAGACCGGCCTTTGACTGTCGAGGGTCCGTTCGCGTCTCCTTTCCTCGAGACAGCCGGTCTATCTTGGTCAAATACGACCACACCCCTTTTCACAAGACTGTCGCCGAAGTAGCGGAATATCACAAACCGCCCCCGCGGCAAGTCGTTGTTCCCAGTGCGCAGAAGCAGAAGACGCCCAAGAAACAAGCATCCTTGCGCAAGAAGCGCGACTCTACTAAAGCCCTGGGCGAGAACGGCAAGCCGAGGAAGCGCAAGAAGACCGAAGCGCAGGCCGCTCAGCCACAAGAGCCTGGCGTTGCTGCGCCGTACGAGCAGCAGCCACTCGCCGAACTGGGCCAAAACGGACAGGCATCTGTTGGGGCTACTGAAGGCGGCTTCGTCGATGGCCTCGCTTCGGGCACGGCACCAACGGAAGGGGAGCAGAGTCCCCAGCAGGCCCCAGCCAGTCAGGCGATTCCTCTAAATCTCTCCCCCGAAGAGACGGCGCGACGGCGCGACGTGGCCACCAAGCTACTGAGCGAAGCGGGCGTCGGACCGGACACTTTGTCAACCGAGCAATTCAACATCTTCGCCAACCAGTCGCCCGAGCTGCAAAAGGAGTCGCTAAACATGCTTGTCAAATACGGCGCGGAACGGCTTCGCATTGTTCATCCAAGCAATAGGGACAGCTCGGCCTCGGCGCCGCCAAGCACAATTGCCACGCCGGCCCAAGCAACCATGCCTGTCCCCTTAGAGCCCTTGGCCACGACGGAAGCGCCTTCGTATGCCGGGAAGGCGGCGAACAATACAACCCCGATCAAGAAGTCCAGGACGCCCGGAAAGTCGCGCAAGGCTTGCACCCAGTGCAAGGAACGGAAGCTCAAGGTATACGCGTCGCGTTGCCCTCGTCCTGCCTGCTGTCGTGCTAATAAGCTCTATCAGTGTCCACGCGAACGTCCTACGTGCGCGGAATGTCAGACGCAAGGGTTGACGTGTGAATATGCACCGCCGAAGCCTCGGATGAAGAAGCCCAAGTCATCGGAAGCGTTTGCGCCGGCCGAGTACGACGTCGAGGACCAGTCGCAGATGCAGCCAGGCCCTCCCGAAGTGACATTGGAAAATGGAGAGGAGCCTGTGGAAGACTCGCATATGACGGAGGCTGGAGACGAGGGAGTAAAGGCGGACGAGGCAGAGATCCCAGGGGGGGAGGAGGCTCAATATGAAGATGCTCTAGGGGAGGAGGCACAACAAGAAGAAGAAATCAACGACGCAGCGTCTTCGGCACATGAAGGAAACCAGCAAGACGACACGAGTTACTCGGCTTACCCGCAGGTGCCCGTCTCGGACATGCTCGCCCCCAGCGTGGACATACCGCCACATCACTCGACTCCGACCCCGTACTTTCGATCGGCTTCGGGCCTGGCCCTACCGCAGCCGGAAGAGCCGCAGCAGATGCACGCGGCCGATGAGGAGCTGATGATGGCTCAGGGGACGACGGTTCACTACGAGCCTCACATTACGACGGACACGTTGTCGTCGAACCAGAATGCCGAGAACCCCATCGATCTGCTGGTGTCGCCGACGCAGCAGTCCAAGGGCGCTCGACGGAGCCTACCGACGGGACCGTTGCAGAGACTCGGACACGACGAAGCTCCGGCTGCCGTAGCCGGGTGGTCCGGCGTCGCCAACTCGACTATCCCACCCTCGTCTGCGACGCGCCACAACGAAGCAGACGCGTCTGGTTCGCGAGGCTTGGACCATCGATTGGCGGCAAACTCGCCGCAGATGCAGGACGTCATGGCCCTGTCGCAAGCTGCCCTGAGACAGACGCACAACATGCCGGCGGCGATGCAGCCTTCGCACCGCTCGACGCTGTCCCATCCGGCCAACGATTCGCGGATGAAGTCGCGACTAGGCCAGCGGCCGCAGCAACAACAGGAGCAGCAGCAACAACAGACGACCACGACAACGGCTCGAGGGGGGATGCATGCCGCTGCCGACGGCTTCCCGTCGTCGATGAGCAACGCCAGCAACAACCGCTACCGGCCGAGCGGCCCGGCCTTTCACACGTTCGGCGCCTACTCTGACGAGCTGCCGAATCAATCGGCCGACAGGATCGGATACGAGCCCTACTCGTTCCAACGAAACAACCAGACCACTCCGTCCTTCTCGGCCTACGACTACGGCCGCCACCAGCCAACTTCGACGATGCCGGTCGAGGAATCGGCCATGACGGCGGTGACGCCCAGCTATCCCCCCAATAACCTCGGCCTCTCCGACTCCAACAACATGTCGGCCTCGCGCGGCCACGGCAGTGTCCCGAGCAGAACGACATCGCCGTATGACCCTCCAGGCGCCAGGAGACAGGCCAGTCAGTCGTCGGCGTCTGGACAGGACAGCAGCAATCATGCTCTGCGCGCCGGCGTTCCTCGGCCACGATCGGTTAACAGCCATGACCAGCAGCAACCATCACATAGCCACGGTCATTATCATCAGCATCAGCCCAAGCCGCAGAGCAACCACCACCATCAGCAGCAATCGCACTCGCAGTCTCTTCATCAGGGGCAGCAGGGTTGGTACGGCAGCAGTATCAACAACTCCCACAGCCGCAGTCACAACCACCACCACCACCAAAACGCTACTAATGCCGCCACCGCCGCCACCGCCACCTCCACCCCCTCCACCGGCACCGGCACCGGCACCGGCACCGGCACCAACAACGCCAACCACAACCACAATAATTCCAGCAGTAGCACCGGTAGCAGTAGCGCCTACCCCTTCGGCCTCCAGCGCTCAAACTACAGCTTCCGAATGCCGGAGGAGCCCTGGGGCGGAGGCGTGCCGTAGCGTGCTTTTTCTTGTCCAACGTGTGAGAAGAGTTGGATGAGTTGCGAAGGTATCTTTCTCTTTGCCGAGGGGGATTTGGGATTTGGTTTTTTTTTTACCCCCCTTTCTGAAAGCACGGAGAGAGCGCTTTGTTTTCATGGGTGTATGTAAGGGGCGGAAGGGGGAGGGGGATTATCGTGCGTGTGTGTGTGTGTGTGTGTGTGTGTGTTCAGTTCGATGCGGAACGCTGATACCAACCCTGCAAAAAGGGGGAAATCGATTCAATTGTCCGAGGTGGGAGTTGCGAGAGAGACAGCGAGAGAGGGAGAGGCTCACAAGCGGGCGAGGGAAGCCAGATTGACAGTCTATCCGTGCCCAATCTGGAGACGAGAAGCATCTACACCCGCCTCCCTCTTGTGTATCTACAGATAGGTGGCTGGGGAGGTGGCTGTAGGTAGGTAGGTAGGTAGGTAGGTGACAAGGAAAGGCAATGATGCCTACCTACCTAGGCACGTCTCCGGTCCGAGACCTGCTTGGCCAGCCTCGTCTGCTCCATGGCCAAGCGAACAGCAGCACGAACATCGCCATCGTCACGGCCCATGAGCTCATCGACCAGATTCCAGATTCGGCCGTCCTCTCGCGCAACGGCACAGTCCATCAGCGGCTTGACCCACGTCAGCTGCGGCCTGGAGCGACAGGAAGGCAAGGCCTGGGCGGCGAAGCGAAAAGCCAAGTCCATCTCGCCGGCGGCGGCGCAGGCCGGTATCAGCCGGCCGTACACTCTCGGGTTGCGCGGCGGATCCTTTCCCGACGGGACGGCGGCCGCGTAATGACGGGCCACGGTGCGACACGTGTCGTGCGTCTTGCTGTGCGTCATGAGCGTCTGCATCGTCAGCGCGTCGGCGGGCGAGGCGCAGAGTTTGGTTATGTCCTTGTACAGCGACATGGCCGCTTCGCTGCCGAGCAGCTCGGCCTGGGTCTCGATGATGACGCCTACCAGGGCCGGCGACAGAGGCTCCGACTCATCCGAAGCGAGGGCGCGCGCCGCCTTCTCCGCCTTGGGCAACAGGTCCGGGTTACGCATCATGGCCTGCTTGATGGAGCGTGTATGGTCGCGCTTGATGATGATGCCTTGTTTGCCTTGCTTGCGCATGATGCAGAGGATACGCAACGCGCCGACTATATCACCGCCGCCTGCGAAGGCTTCCACCACGGCTTCGTAGTGATGAGGCAGCAGGCCCCAGGCCCTTTGCGAGAGCAGGTCGAGCACCTCGGCGGCGAGGAGCGGCTTACCGTGTCGTGCCGCCGTCGCCAGCACGTTTTCCACGATGCCGTCCGGTGGCTGCACCCTGGAGCTCCTCACTATCGCCTCCCAAGCGTAGACGGTGCCGGCCAGGTGGAAGGCTTCGCTGCAGACGTCGAGGACGTAGTAGAGCAGAGTTGTCATGACCTCTTCCGACGCGCCTTGGAATGCCTTGCGGTGCTGCAGCAGCACCAGCATCTCATCCAGGAAGCCGAGTTTCCCAAACGCCATGATAAAGAGATCCAAGACCCACGAGTCGATGCGGGCGTCCTGATCTATCAAGCGAGTCAGCCTCGCATACGCGAGCTCGTACTGTTCGTCCCGCAGCAGGCCGATGACGACGTTTTGCTGTGCCGCTGTATCGACGGGGAACCAGAGGTCTCGCATGAGGGCCAACACGTCCTGTCGTAGCTTGTAGTCGGGATGAATGGCCAGCGCGGCCAGCGCGCTCTGGCACAGAATCTGCGACGGCTTGATACCCTGCGTCTCCATGTCGTCGAATAGCTCGTGGACGCCGTCGGCAGATCCCTGCGGGTCGGCCATGGCGTCCATCATGCATTCGTAGATGAAGATGGTGGGCGTCTGATCTCGAGTGCCGACCATGTGATTTACAATCTGAACGATGCGACTGTGGCGGTCAAAGTCCTGGCCAGGGAGAGACCATTCTTGCGGAGGCCTCATCGCCATCAGAGCATTCGACAGCTCTTCGATGCTGGACTGGTTCAGGGCGTCGTCGCTCGGGGGCGTCGGTCCAAAGAGCCGTTCCTCCCAGCTCGTGCTTCTTTCGAGACTCTCTTCAGCCCGGGACTCGGAAGAGATGGCGTTATAGCAACGAATCTGGCCCAGGCCCGGCCGAGAGGCTGTAGTATCGCGTAGTCGCACCCAAGGATGCCATGGTCGTGTTCGTCTAAGAGCCGGGAGGAAACAGCAGCGCCAAATCCGGCCACTGCGCATCTTCGACGGGCTCAAACCACCAAAAAGGCCCCAGAAGGAGCCCGTAATGGCTGGAGTCGGCGGTGGCCACGGGGGCGGAGTTTCCGTTGATATACCATTTTTTTTTTCTGCTTTACCTTTCTTACACGCGGTATTCTGCTATTTGCATGCTCCATGTACGATTATAGAAGCCGACCCTTTTGCGGGACAATGCATTTAGCGGGGCATCCCTACACCATACACAGGTCTCTACGAGCATAGGTAAGCATGCATATATAGGTGTATATGTGCTTGGCGGATCGGATTAGCAGCCTCGCGAGCCTCACTCAACCTCTTGGCAAGCCTCATCCTCGAGCAAACAAACTGCAGCCCCCTTATCGCCCTGAACTTCAGAATCCCAAATGGTACGTCCGCCATGAATTCATCGCCATCATTTCCCTCATCTACTGACTACGCCTCGCAGCTGCCCCTCGGCTTGCTCAACGCGGCCCAGGGCCAACCAATGCTAGTGGAGCTCAAGAACGGCGAGACGCTCAACGGCCACCTTGTCGCCTGCGATACCTGGATGAACCTCACTCTCAGAGACGTGGTGCAGACCAGTCCCGTATGCCTTACCGTCTAAAAGTCACCCTTCTCTCGCCCCGGGCGCTCACACCTTCTCTAGGATGGCGATAAATTCCTCAAGCTGAAAGAAGCTTACGTCAAGGGCAACAATGTACGTTGGCTCCCGTATCCCCCTCCTCTCTACTCTGCAATGGCTCCCTCGAGACCAAATATGCTGACTAGCCACAGATCAAATACCTACGGGTCCCGGATGAGATCATGGAGCTCGTGAGCGAATCGCAAAAGAACCACCAATCGGGCTTTCGAGGTGGCAGGGGCGGCCAGTCAAGAGGCGATCACGGCGGTCGTGGCGGCGACAGGGCAAGGGGCCGCGGCGGGGGTCGGAGTCGCGGTCGAGGACGGGGGCAATGAATCTTGTTCGACGCTCCTACGCTCTTGGATTATCGTGTCGTGTACCTTCACCACTGGCGTCATGCATCAAAACCCCACCCACCCAGTCATTCTCATCGGCTCGTCGCTGGGTGGACGACCCTACGAGATTTACAACCTCGACCATCATATAGATACGGCCTGCGCCTCATTCGGGCGCACCTGACGGCCTGCGCCTCATTCGGGCGCACCTGACGACCTGCCATGTGCTCCGATGTGGCACAAAATAACGTCGGTTCAGGATGGCAACTCCCTTTCATACGCGTCGACGACTTACCCCAATGAAGCTTACGGTACGACTGACGTGAAAATCTCGCCAAGCTACACGCCCAACTGCCACCCTATTCGAGCATTCTATCTAGTCCTTCCGTCTGGGAAGACCACGAACCATTGGGGACAATTACAGTCTCACAGTGAAATTTTGTTTGGGCCGACAAGCCCTCCCATGGTTTTCCACGTCCACCCATCACGCAGTATCATCACCGTTCATGCCTGCCCCCCAACTCAGAAATTCGCCACCGCTACGGCGATGGCCTGCGTATCCGAGTGCGAGATGGACAATGTGATATTCTTGATACCGGCCTTTTTCGCAGCCGCCGACGCCTCGCCATGAAGCTGCAAAGAAGCTAGCGTCAGCATCGAGCCCTATCTCGACATCTCACCATAGCATCATAAACTTACCAAGACAGTGGGTGCTCCGGTGTCGTCCCTCAGGATTTCGATATCCTTCATGGCCGCGCCAGCTCCCTTGCTTGCCACGCCCAACGACTTGAAGACGGCTTCCTTGGCGCTCCACCGGCCAGTAAAAGAGCTCTGCGGGCTCGGCGTACCCTGGCAATACTCGATCTCTCCCGCGGTGAAGTTGCGCTGCAGGAAAGTGTCGTTGTCAATGTTGACGGCCGTGATATCCTCGACATCGACGCCGACCCTGCTACCTTTGTCGGTCACCTTTTGCGCCAGCGCCTCCATCACCTTTTGTGTCTCGCTGACTCTCGACGCCGACATCGTCTTCTCAGACTGCTCCATGAAATTCTCGGCATATCTGAGCTCCGACGTTTTCTTGTCCTCGGTCACGCGCGCGTCTGGGTTGAGCAAGACGGCCCTGAGCTGCTCCTCGCTGTACGGCGCGTTGGCCTTGGCAACGAAGAGGCTGTTGTTGATCAGACCGTTGTGGAAGAAGCGGTAGGCCTTCTTCTGTCGGGCTGCCACCTTGGCGCAGTAGTTGGCGTAGACGCTCTCCTCAAGAGTGGCGAACAGGTACTTGGGATGGATACCGATGGCCTGGGCTCCCTTCTGGCCGAAGCCAAACGACGTGACGGAGAAGGCCTTGATCCCATCCGTCTGTATGCTGCGGCTCGGGTATACAATCAGGTCGAAATCCTCCATGACGGGATCGACGTTGTCCGCGTTGCGGTTGCCCGGCACCAGCCCCGTGTTGAGCACCTGCAGGCAGCCGTTCATCATCCAGGCTCCAGCCGCTCCCTTGGGATGGCCAGTGAGATACTTTTGGAAGATGCCCAGGACGGCGTTGCCCTTTTTCCGCCCAAGGTGGCGCAGCTGCTGGCATATGACGGACGATTCGTTCTTGTCGTTGGCCTTGGTGGACGTCCCGTGGAAGGAGGCGACTGAGAGGTCGTCAATGGTCAGGCCCCAGGTGGCCAGAGCGCCACGCAACGGCGCAATGCTCGTGTCGTTCTTCCAAAAGTTGTTGCCCATGCTGCGGAGAAGCTCCTTTTCCTGTCTGGCCGCTTCCTTGCCGATATGCATGATGCGCTCCTGCGCATAGTCGTCTTGGTTGAACATTGCGTCTTGGGCCTTCATCGCCTCGATTTCGTCCTGTACAAACTCAAGCTCTGACTCTTGCCACTGCTTGATCTGCTTCTTACGCCGCTCGATCTGCCGGCGACGGTAGCCAATGTCCAGCAGCGGAGAAGGGAATTTGCCGGCGTGCTCGCGGGCGGTGGTCAGAACACCCTGGCCTGGGGCAGGGACGGATCGACCAATCTTGTCCGAGGCAGTCGTCGTGAGGGCCAGGACACCGTAGATCGGAACGCCCATGTCGAGGGCCAGCTTGGCAGTCATAATGATCTGAATACCGCATCCCTGCGACTCCATGAAACCGTTTCTGGTGGTGGTAGTCGGTCGAGACATCTCTTGCGGAGTTCGGCCGTGGGCGAATTCGTCCACCGTATTGCTCGTCGCCTTCATGTTTGCAAACTCGTACGAGCCTTGCTCCCCAAAGTCATCGAAGCCACCGACGAAGCAGACTCGGGCCTTGCCCTCCATAATGGTTTCGTATCCGATATCGACAGACTCCACTGCCGTCGCACAGGCGCCTACCGGCGTCTTGATGGGTCCGGACGACGAAATGAGCAGCATGTTGACCCAGGCGGCCATGGTGTTGATGAAGGATTCCTGCAGGATATCGTTCTGGAGCGGCCTGTCCAGGAAGCGATCGTTGTGCATGCCGCGAAGAGCCGTGGCGCCGCCCATTCCTGACCCGACGCAGTTGCCCACCTCGGAGACGTGGACATACTTGTAAAACTCGTACGGGTCGGTGATGCCGCACGACAAAAGAGCTTCGGCTGTGGAGACAAGGAGATACAAGGTAACAGGGTCGACCTGGGAGATGATGTCGTCGGGAATACCGTAGCGCTTGGGGTCCCAGCCGGTCGGGATCTGACCGGCGACGAGTCGATCGAAGCGAAGCGCCTTCGGGATCCAGAGAGACGCGCCCTTTTTCAGGCGAACGATGTACTCTCCGCTGTCGGGGACCTCAAAGATTTCGACCTTGTCGCCGTGCTCGCGTTTGAATTCCTCGGCCGTTTCCTTGGACGCTTCGAACGGTTCAAGGTCTTCCTCAATGACGACCTCGTGGAGAATCTGCTTCTTATTGGGATCGTAGCCGCTGAACAGCTCTGGCTCGATTAGGCGGATGCCAGAGTGTTCGAGAATGTGCTTTTCGTACTTGGACTTTATGTCCTTGTCGTCGACGGGATCCCCAGACTTGGCATCAACCCAGCCAGAGTAGGGCTTGCCCTTGAGCATACCATTGTGATTCTTGATGAGCCCCATGATCCACGCCATCTCCACGCAGCCCTCGAGAGAGAACTCGCCGTATGCCTCCATCTCCCAACGGGTGCGCGAGTTGCCCCACGGACCAACCTCAGCAAAGCCAGTGACGACAACGACCTTTTCAAGATCAACCATGCCCTTGAGAGTGGCATGAAGTGGTTCGATGTCAGACTTCCACTCCGGGAGAGGAGGAAAGTCGAATTTGATGTTGGCACGGGGCTCAACCGTCTTTTTCTTGTAGAGCGCCTCGGACTCGGCGCCGTTGACAATGGTGTTCTCAATGGCGCTCTCCTTGGCGACGGCCCTGCGTATCTCGCTGGTCTCCATCAAGTCCTTGCGAAGTTTGGTCATCGCTTCGTTAAGATTTGGAATGAACTGGAGACCGCCATTCAGGTCGGCGAAGACGGGCTCAGCCTGACAGAGATCAACGATGATAGGCGACATCAAGCCCAGCAGGTTGAAGGCCATCTCCTGCTGTGAGAAGGTTCGCACGCCAAAAGCCTCAACACCCTCGGCGACGACGTTGTTGCCGGACATGAGCCCGGTGCCACGGGTCCAGCCGATGACGGCGCCGCAGATGGTGAGGTAGTTGGCCCAGTCCTCCGAATACCACCGGTTGAAGAGAGTCTCGAGTGCAAGCTTGGACTCGGAGTAGAGGCCGTCATTGCCAAAGGTGCCGTGGTTGGGCGATAGGGGAAGTACGACCTGAGCCGGCCGGGTCTCGAAGCCCCTCTCGGACTTTTGAAGCTTGACGCAGCCGAGAAGGCGGATCAGGTTGGTGAGCATAATGCGGTGGGCCAGCTCCGACCGGGAGTCGACGCCGTCGATCTGTCGGCCGTTCTCCGAGATGGCAGCGAAAGGGACGATGAAATCGAGGTCCCAGCCAAGCCCGTTCTTGGTGTCGTAGATGTACTCGACGAGCGCCTCAACATCCTGCTTGCTGCCTTGGTTGAAGGGAACGACGACAATCTGAGATCCCCGCGAGCCGTAGCGAGAGTACATGGACTGGTAGTACTCGGTCACCCCTCGGGAGAAGCGGCTGGTGGTCACAACGACTCTGGCGCCACCACTGATGAGGCCCTGCAAGACCTCGGCTCCAATCGACCCGGCGCCGGCGCCGGTCATGAGAACGTGCTTGCCGTGGAAGGTCACGCCGGACTTGGCTGCGTCCTCGAGGCAGTTGATGTAGATGGCAGTGAGCTTTTTGCTGTAATCCCAGCCATGCAGAGACTTGCGCTTCAGATGCAGAAAGGGGATAGTTTCGACGTTGCCCTTGGTATGATTGGGACCCTTGAGACCGCTCCTCTTGCTCTTGCCATTCTCCTTGGGTAGAATCTGGCTCTGATTCATGGCGAGCGAGCGCAGGACGTCTCCGTAGAGGTTCTTGATCTCGAGCTGCGAAGTCTTGGACATCTTGTGTTGCTGCTTGATCAGCCTGTAGATGCGTTGCAAGTCGCTCTGAACCTTGGTGCGGTTGCCGTATTCCGAGATCTTTCCTCCCTCGGCCATTTGCTGAACATAGTGCTCCAGCTTCCTGCAGCTCGCCCGTGGAACCTCTTCAAAATTGAGGTTACCGCGCGTGTCGACGGTGGTGCGAGGGCCAGTGGGAACGGCCACGTCCTTGTAAACGGGAGACACGTCAAGAACTTCCCGGCAATTCTCGATGAGCTGGACTCCGAGCTCCTTGGCGAGTTTGTAGGTCTCGCCTCGGTCCGTGGGACAGTTGTCAATGTGATACTGCATGAAGTCAAGGAGCTTGGGGTTTGACCGGTTCATGATTCTGATGCACTGGCTGACGATTTCACGGTCGACAGCCTGCAGTCTACCGAAGATGATATCGTAGTACATGCTCAGGGCGTCTTGGCGAGCCCAGTTCCAGGACGAGTCGTACGTTCGGGCCTTGGGGGGGCTGAAGACGGGCTCGATTCCAGATGCGTAGAAGTCGCCATGCTCGGCAGCCCACAGGTCGAGTTGCGCCTGGAGGACCTTTTCCGACTTTTGCGAGCCGAGGAAGGCCTTGTCTCCGGAACGAAGATCCATCTTGAGGTAGCGGGCGAACAGCTCGAGCTGCTGCTTGAAGAGGGCCCGCTGATCCTTGGTGAGGGCATCGATGGCAGCCGGATCCATCATCATACCTTCTCCAGACGCGCCAGGCGCACCGCCGGCCGAGGCGGTGGACAGGGTGACGCCGGCATGGGAGACGTACTTTTGGGTCACGTCATCTAGGAAACCTTTGGCGTCGCCATCAGAGCCGAGGCGAGCTGGAGGCTCCATAGTCAACGCCAGAAGCAGGGCGCCGTCCTGCCGGCCCGACCCAAGACCCCATCGTGACTCGAGATATTTTCTCGTAGCCGTGATGTTGAAGCCGCCAGGCATCTTTGAGGATATGAGTCGTGCAATGAGTGACTGCGACTGCTTGCCGAGGCTGCCGTCGAAGGTGGCTTGCATGGCAGCACCAAGCTCGTCGAGTGGCGTGTCTTCCGGTTTTTCGGGTGTCGACCCAAACTCCTTGCCAAGGTCACCAAGGATTTCATTCTGAAGTGTCGACTTCCCTATGGTTTCGTTAGAAGGGGGGTGGAGGCAAAGACGAGACGAGCAGCCTACCTCCGACAAGGTCCTTGATAGCCTTGCTGAGAGGAACTTCCAGGAGAGGCTTCTTGAGCTTCTGTGCAATGAGGGCGCGGATAATGTCAATCGCCTGGACCGGCTGGTCCGGCACCTGGGCGGCGGGACCCGCGCCTGGAGGTGGAGGGGCGACGGCGACTGGGGCGGGAGTTGGGGCATCGGTGGCACCCGGGGCATTGGCTGATCCGCCGGAGGAAGCAGCAGCAGGCTCCGGCTCTTCCTCGATGGGATCGACGTCATAGTATATTTCCTTTGCGTCCTTGTTGTAGCATAGTATCTGGCGTTGGACGGACTTTGCGGCGTCGTATGCTTCGTACTTTGAGGCCAGGGTGCGCTTGGCCATGACGCCTAGCGTGTCTGCCGGGCCAATTTCGACGATACGCTCGGCCGTCCTCTCAGCGAGGAAGACATCCTGCGTCTCGATCCATCTCACAGGCGAGGCGAATTGGTAGGCGAGCAGCTCGATGAGCAAGGTGTGAGCAAGCTCCTGCTCGACCTCCGGGCGCATGGTGAGTGAAGGCTGAATAGTTGATGGCGTCTAGCTGAGCTGAGATCGGAGCGGAATAGTTGGTTTTGATAAGGACAGCACTGGCCTAAAAAGCAGTGCTATGGTCGACAACCAGAGGCCGGCGTGAAGGCTAGGGCTGTCGAAGAAAGTCCCGCAAGGATTCACGCAGGCGCAGGAGATTGGTGGCAAGCTATGCAACAGCAAAGCTGCAAAGTCAATGGCGGAAACAGCCGGGCAGGATTAAGGGAGAAAAGGGGCCCGACAGAAGAATGATGATGAATGATGTGCTGCGATGACGGCCGGATTGTTGAACTTGGGGGACCCACCAAAAGAAAAGGTGGTGCGCAGAAAAAAAAAAAAAAATTGGGGAGGGGCGATTTCCATCCCAGGGATGGACGAGATGTATAGGTACAGCAGGCACAGCAGGCACAGCAGGCACAGCAGGCACAGCAGGCACAGCAGGCACAGCAGGGGATTCGACTCAGGCACCGCAAGATGCAGACAAAGCCCGGTGTGCCGGTGTGTAGGGAGTACTAGCCGCTACTACCTTAGTGCTAACCTAACTAGGTTACCCCGTCCCCATTGCCGAACCAAGCCTGAAGCGGCGCTGCATGATCTAATCCCAATGCACACAATCAAGGGGAACTACTGTGAATACACAAACACGAACAGGCAGGCAAGGGAGTCTCGTTCCAGCTGATGTGAACAGCCGATTGGCGATAGTAGTCCCGCGCCGAGCCCGAACGCATCGTCTGTCCCGAGCTCTCAGAAAAGGCTAAAAAGCATGAACGATAAGGATTGATGTGCGTTCGCCTCGGATAGGACGGGCAGCAGGCAGCAGTCAGCGAGTGCAACACCACACGTCTGCAGGACAGAGAAAACTCGCAATCGGAACCAAGGGATGCATGCGGCATGCAAAGTTGGTAGTTAGGTAGGGAGACTTGGTTGTCTCTTGCATTCGAATAGTAATACGAACGAGTTGTTCCAATTTGATTCGCGGCCATAGTCTCGATAGGAGTGACAACCAACGGCTAGATGCCCTTTACCATGGCGTCTGGAACCTGCCTCTGCCCTACGGATACCTACTAACCTACCTACCTCCTACCTAGGTGTCCTTGCAGCGATAATGCTTCTCGTGTGTTGCAAAAAGGAGAGGGCATCTCATACCTGAATAGCTACCTACCTACCTACCTACCTACCCACCTACCAACCTAGACTTACCTTCTCTAATGTCGGCATGAGCGGAGTCACACAAGACCATGCAAGCAGAAACCATGGGCCGACAGATGGCTTTTCTTTCAGTTTAGGCTGAACACTAATTGTGCTATCGTCGTTGGCTTTTCTCTTGTCTTGATAACGCCCAGAATGGATAATACCTTCTAACCTAGCTACCTTCCCCGCCCAAGGCGGAAGGGGGGTAGCGCGGCGGCACTCAACAGCCCTTTCAGAGAGTCTAGACAACCAGCAGAGTCAACTGCGCCAACAACAGCCAGCCTTTCTTTCTTTCTTTTTTTTTTTACCCTGCATGACACGGAATCTCGACGCGTCTTCGTTCCTGTACATGCGGTGCAGTCCGACTCACGACGACCCCCCTCCCCTCCCCCCCCCTTTCAAGGGTGCAGGGTGCATCAACTGGGCACTTGTACCGGTACTTGAAGCGCTCGACCGGGGAACCCCACTCGGCCCGCGGGAGTCGGTGTGGCACTCGAGGACACGACCACAGTTGGAAAGGTGGTGGGTGGTAGTACGGGACTTTCCCCAACAGAACTAAAAAAAAATTGGGCGTTCGGCATCAAGGCTTCCTCCGAGTCGCCGCAGCTCTCTCACCTTCCCGGCGTCGTGACGCATTGCATTGGGCCTTTCTATCACCAGCTTCTCATATTACACGTGTTAGGGCTCATCTCTCTTTTTCGACAGCCGCATCGCCATCCTCGTTGCCTTCTTTCCCGTCTTTTCCTTACTTGCCACTCCAAGGTCAAGCCAGCCAGCCAGCTCCGTTCCTCTCAATCACACAAGGGCCCGGGCGTCTCTTCGCATCGGAGTCCCCCCATCTCCGCCTCGTCAGTTTCATCGCCCTATCGTTGCGTGTTCCCTCACTATGCGTGACTAACTTTGCGCCGATTTGCAGCCGTGGCGGTAAACTCTTCTCGTCATGTACGGCACGGCGACCGACCCTCAGACGGGCATCTCCACCCCTAGATCGAGCTCCTCTCTCCGGCCATTGACCATCACCCACGGCACTCTCGAAACATCCTTCCTCGTCCCGACCAATCTCCACTTCCACGCCTCTCAACTCAAGGATCGCTTGGTCGCGACCTTGCCCGAAGCCACTGACGAGCTTGCTCATGATGACGAGCCGTCGTCTGTTGCCGAGCTCGTCGCCAGGTACCTAGGCTTCGTCGCCCGTGAGGTGGAAAATGGAGAGGACGATGCCCAAGGCTCCTACGAAGAGGTTCTGAAGCTCGTTCTCAACGAGTTCGAGAGAGCCTTCCTCCGTGGTAACGAGGTCCACGCTGTTGCTGCCGCTCTCCCAGGCATCGAAGCCAAGAAGCTCGAGGTGATCCGGAGCTACTATCTCGCCCGGGCTGTTGCCGACAGAACCATCAAACCCCATGAATCAGCCTTGCTGCGGGCCTCAGACGATGGTTCCGCCGAAATCTACACCATCTTCGGCGGCCAAGGCAACATCGAACAATACTTTGAGGAGCTTCGCCAGGTCTTCCAAACGTATCCCAGCTTTGTCGGCGAGCTCATCATCTCGGCTGCCGAGCAGCTCCAGACTCTGTCCAACCATCCTGAAGCCGAAAAGATGTTCCCCAAGGGCTTAGACATAATGAACTGGCTCCATGACCCGGACTCCACGCCAGAGGTCGACTATCTGATCTCCGCGCCCGTCAGCTTCCCCCTCATCGGCTTGGTCCAGATGGCGCACTACGAGGTAACCTGCAAGGTGCTCGGTATTCACCCCGGCCAACTGCGGGATCGCATCAGCGGCACGACGGGCCATTCCCAAGGCATCGTCATGGCCGCGGCCACCGCTGCAGCCGACTCTTGGGACTCGTGGCGCCAAATCGTCGGCTCGACCTTGGCCGTCCTCTTCTGGATCGGAGCGCGAAGCCAGCAGGCGTTCCCTACCACGTCCCTGACGCCCACCATGCTGCGTGAGTCGTTGGAGCATGGCGAGGGCACTCCCACGCCCATGCTTAGCATCCGTGACCTGTCACAGCAGGAGCTTCAGAAGCACATTGATGCCACGAACCAGTATCTTCCACCTCACCGCCACATCAGCGTGTCGCTGGTCAACAGCCCGCGCAACCTTGTTGTTACGGGGCCCCCCATATCCCTCTATGGCCTCAATTCGCAGCTGCGCAAGGTCAAGGCCCCCACGGGCCTCGACCAAACCCGCGTGCCCTATACCGAGCGTAAGGTTCGTTTTGCGAACCGGTTTCTACCCATCACGGCACCCTTCCACAGCAAGTACCTTGTCGACGCAACCGCCATGATCGACGAGGATCTCAAGGACGTCAGCATTGAATCCAGTTCCTTGGGAATTCCGGTGTTTGACACGAATACTGGTAA
This sequence comes from Ophiocordyceps unilateralis, assembly GCA_001272575.2. Lineage (NCBI taxonomy): Eukaryota > Fungi > Ascomycota > Sordariomycetes > Hypocreales > Ophiocordycipitaceae > Ophiocordyceps > Ophiocordyceps unilateralis. The sequence goes on from LAZP02000084.1 coordinate 27,841, forward strand.
GGATCTTCGTTTCGAAGTCAGCGGTAACGTCGTCCCGGCTCTTGTGCGCCTCATCACCCGCGATCCCGTCAATTGGGAGAAGGCGACTGTCTTCCCCAAAGCGACACACATTCTCGATTTCGGCCCCGGCGGCGTGTCTGGCCTCGGCACCCTAACCAGCCGAAACAAGGAAGGAACCGGTGTTCGAGTTATCTTAGCCGGCGTTGTCGACGGCACAACCCTCGAAGTTGGCTACAAGCCTGAGCTCTTCGATAGGGACGAGGACAACATCAAGTATGCCATAGACTGGGTAAAGGAATTCGGCCCCCGCCTGGTCAAAACATCCAACGGACGCAAGTACGTCGACACCAAGATGAGCCGCCTTCTTGGCTTGCCCCCCATCATGGTGGCCGGCATGACCCCCTGCACCGTGCCTTGGGACTTTGTCGCGGCCACGATGAATGCAGGGTATCAAATCGAACTTGCTGGCGGAGGCTACTTCGCCCCAAGCATGATGACTGCTGCCCTCTCCAAGATAGAGAAAGCCATCCCATCGGGCCGCGGCATTACCGTCAACCTGATCTATGTTAACCCGCAGGCCATGAGCTGGCAGATTCCGCTCATTGGCAGATTGCGAGCCGAGGGCGTACCGATTGAGGGCTTGACCATCGGTGCCGGAGTGCCTTCCATCGAGGTTGCGCAAGAGTACATCGAGACGTTGGGCCTGAAGCACATCGGCTTCAAGCCTGGCTCCGTCGAAGCCGTCCTCGCCGTCATCAACATTGCCAAGGCTAACCCGAGCTTCCCCGTTCTCCTGCAGTGGACCGGCGGCCGAGGCGGTGGACACCACTCTTTCGAAGACTTCCACCAACCCATACTCCAGATGTATGGTCGCATTCGACGTCAGGAAAACATCATTCTCGTTGCCGGCAGTGGCTTTGGTAGCGCCGAGGATACCTATCCCTACATCACCGGTGACTGGGCCAAGAAATATGGCTACCCGCCCATGCCTTTCGACGGCTGTCTCTTCGGCAGCCGCATGATGGTCGCAAAGGAAGCACATACGAGCCACAGCGCCAAACAGGCCATCGTGGACGCCCCCGGACTGGACGACGCCGAGTGGGAGGACACATACAAGGGGCCCGCCGGCGGCGTCATCACTGTGCGATCAGAGATGGGCGAGCCCATCCACAAGCTCGCCACCAGGGGCGTACGCTTTTGGGCCGAGATGGACAGAAAGATTTTCAGCCTGCCCAAGGAAAAGAGGGTGGCGGAGCTGAAGAAGAGCCGGGAGTACATCATTAAGAAGCTTAACGACGACTTTCAGAAGGTTTGGTTCGGCTGCAACAAGGCAGGCAAGTCCGTTGACCTCGAGGACATGACCTACGCCGAGGTTGTGCGACGCATGGTTGAGTTGCTGTATGTGAAGCGCCAGGGTCGGTGGATAGACCCGTCGTTCACGACGCTCACTGGCGATTTTATCCATCGCGTCGAGGAACGCTTTACCACTTCGCCCAATCAACCATCCTTGTTGCAGAGCTATGCCGACCTGAAGGAGCCCTTCGCTGCCGTCGATCGAATTCTGTCTCACTATCCCGAGTCGGAGACGCAGATCATCAACGCACAGGACGTGCAACACTTTCTTCTGCTCTGCATGCGGCCTGGCCAGAAGCCCGTCACCTTCATCCCGGCCCTGGATGAGAACTTTGAGTTCTTCTTCAAGAAGGATTCTCTGTGGCAGTCGGAAGATCTCGACGCCGTCATTGGCCAGGACGTCGGACGTACGTGCATTCTTCAAGGTCCGACGGCGGCCAGGTTCTCCACCATTCTTGATGAGCCCATCAAGGACATTCTCGACGGCATCCACGACGCTCACATCGCCGCGCTGACGAGAGACTACTACGACAACGACGAGCGCGCTATCCCGGCCGTGGAGTACTTCGGCGGCAAGCTGGTGGACCTGGAGATTCCGCTCGACGTGGAAGGGCTGACAGTCAACTATGATGTCCACAAGAACACATACCGGTTGTCTTCTTCTGCCACCGCCGCCATGCCATCCCTCGACGCCTGGCTCTCCCTTTTGGCCGGACCCAACCGCAACTGGCGATATGCGCTGTTGATGTCGGACGTGGTCGTTCAGGGTCAGAAATTCCAGACCAACCCCATCCGACGCATCTTCGCCCCCGTTCGGGGCCTATTCGTGGAGATTCTCTATCCTAATGAGCCAGAGAAGACGACCATTATCGTGCGGGAGCAGCCGAGACACAACCAGTACGTTGATGTCATCGAAGTCAAGCTGAGTGGGAAGAACGAGATTCTTGTCAACATGATCAAGGAGACGACGGCCCTCGGCAAGCCCATCGCCTTGGCTCTCAAGTTCACGTATCACGCCGAGGCCGGGTACGCCCCCATTCACGAAGTTATGGCGGATCGCAACGATCGCATCAAGGAGTTCTACTGGCGCGCCTGGTTTGGTAATGATGCTCTGGATCTTGACGCCGATATGACGAGCAAGTTTGATGGAGGCAGCACCATCATCACCAGCGAGGCCATCAGGGACTTCGTACATGCCGTCGGGAACACCGGTGAGGCGTTTGTCGAGAGGCCGGGAAAGACCGTCTACGCACCCATGGACTTTGCCATTGTCGTAGGCTGGAAGGCAATCACGAAGCCCATCTTCCCGCGCACCATTGACGGCGATCTTCTCAGGCTCGTCCACCTGTCGAATCAGTTCCGCATGATTCCTGGAGCGGAGCCGCTGAAGAAGGGTGACGAGATCTCCACCACTGCCCAGATCAACGCTGTCATCAATCAAGACTCGGGCAAGATGGTCGAGGTCTGCGGCACCATCGTTCGGGACGGCGAGCCCGTGATGGAGGTCACGTCGCAATTCCTGTACCGCGGCACGTACATGGACTATGAGAACACGTTCCAGCGCAAGATTGAAACCCCTGTTCAGGTCCACCTGGCCACTAGCAAGGACGTAGCCGTCCTCCGGTCGAAGCAGTGGTTTGCCGTGGACGAGGTTCACGGCGACATGGATCTGCTCGGTCAGACGCTGACCTTCCGGCTTCAGAGTCTGGTGCGTTACAAGAACAAGACCGTGTTCAGCAGCGTCGAGACTCGCGGCCAGGTCTTGGTGGAACTACCGACGAAGGAGGTGATCCAGGTGGCAAGCGTCGACTATGAAGCGGGCGAGTCTCATGGCAACCCTGTCATCGATTACTTGCAGAGGAACGGTTCGCCGCTGGACCAACCCATCTACTTTGACAACCCGATCCCTCTCAGTGGTAAGGAACCGCTGCAGCTGCGCGCGCCGGCTTCCAACGAGACGTACGCTCGCGTCTCCGGAGACTACAACCCTATCCACGTCTCGCGTGTTTTCTCCAGCTACGCGAACCTCCCTGGTACCATCACGCACGGTATGTACTCGAGCGCCGCTGTCCGGAGTCTCGTCGAGACGTGGGCCGCCGAGAACGACATTGGCCGGGTGCGAAGCTTCCATGCCTCGTTGGTCGGAATGGTTCTCCCGAATGACGACATCCAGGTCAAGCTGCAGCACGTCGGAATGGTAGCCGGCCGGAAGATCATCAAGGTCGAGGTCAGCAACACGGAGACGGAAGAGAAGGTGCTCCTCGGCGAGGCCGAGATCGAGCAACCCGTGACGGCGTACGTGTTTACCGGACAGGGATCTCAGGAGCAAGGCATGGGCATGGAGCTGTACGCAAGCAGTCCCGTGGCCAAGGAGGTCTGGGGTCGCGCGGACACGTACCTGCTCGACAACTATGGTGAGTGGCTCACACTGTGGCGCTCGCTCGAGGTGAAACGGGCAAGACTGACTTGTGGTTGATACCAGGCTTCTCAATCACCAACATTGTCAAGAACAATCCCAAGGAACTTACGATTCACTTCGGAGGGCCTAGGGGCAAGGCCATCAGGCAGAACTACATGGCTATGACGTTCGAGACGGTGGCTGTCGATGGCACGATCAAGTCGGAACGCATCTTCAAGGAAATCGACGAAGGCACGACGTCATACACGTACCGGTCTCCCACAGGATTGCTCTCGGCGACGCAGTTCACGCAGCCTGCGCTGACGCTGATGGAAAAGGCCAGCTTCGAGGACATGAAGTCCAAGGGCCTCGTACCCAGAGACAGCACGTTTGCCGGTCATTCGCTGGGCGAGTATTCCGCGCTGGCGGCGCTGGCGGACGTGATGCCCATCGAGTCGCTGGTCTCGGTCGTGTTCTACCGGGGCCTGACGATGCAGGTGGCGGTGGAGCGCGATGCCAGCGGGCGGTCCAACTATTCCATGTGCGCCGTGAATCCCAGTCGCATCTCCAAGACATTCAACGAGGAGGCGCTGCAGTTTGTGGTGAACATGATCTCGGAAGAGACGGGGTGGCTTCTGGAGATTGTCAACTACAACATCGCCAACTTGCAGTACGTCTGTGCGGGTGACCTGAGGGCGCTCGACACGCTCGCCGGAGTCACCAACTACCTCAAGAAGCAGCAGATTGACATTGAGGAGATGCGGAGCAACATCGAGGAGGCCAAGGGAGCTCTGCGCGACATCATTCGTGGAAGCTCCGAGGCAACGCTCAGGAAGCCACAACCGCTCGAGCTGGAGCGGGGATTCGCGACGATTCCGCTGCGAGGCATTGATGTGCCCTTCCACTCGACCTTTTTGCGATCCGGTGTCAAGCCTTTCCGGTCTTTCCTGCTGAAGAAGATCAACAAAACGACGATTGACCCCTCGAAGCTGGTTGGCAAATACATACCAAACGTGACGGCCAAGCCATTTGCGCTCACCAAAGAGTATTTTGAGGAAGTGTACAAGCTGACCAACTCGCCCAAGATCGGGGTGGTGCTGGCGAACTGGGACAAGTATTCGCAGGAGGATGAAGAGGTCAAGGACGGTAGCGACAGCGGCGCGAGCATTGCCTACGAGGGTCCTGGCGCTGCTGCCTAGGCGGACGAGGAAAAGAGGCAAGACCGTTGGCGGAGAGCGGCTGAAAGAAGATGGATGGATGGCTTTGCGCCGCGGGAAAGGGTCCTTTCCCTATCCTATTTTGCTATTTCTTTCCATGCTGTTTTTCCGCTTCTCGGAAATGTACGAGATGGTGGTTCCTTCTTCCGTGTTTGCGGGTCGATTGATAGATGATGATGGGTCGAGTATGTCGCGGTGGTTTTACTTGGTTCGAGCAATAGAAGGTTTTCCGTGTCATTATGGGCTCTCCTGCCACGCCATTGGTATAAGAACCGAGAAGAATGCCCTTGCTGGTTGTTCATTCCATACATGTCCTTCCTATATGCTTAGTAGTATCCATGCATCACTGCTCAGCATTTGTTGCTCCTCATAAGGAGGTGCCTCTGAGGATAGGGGATAGGCGAGGACGTGAGGTGAGGTGCAAAGTGGAGCCCTCGTATTCGCAATCGGACGGCATCCTCCGACTTCCGACGACGACGACGACACGATGTTGGACGACGACGAATGAAAGGCATCCGCCCAATTCGAGTCAGTTGAGCCTAATTGTCTATCTCCGGTGGAAAAGAAGGCTTAATTGTGGCTCTGCCAAGGGTTGAAAGCCGGTGGCGGCCAGGTACGACGACAGAAGAGCAACGGGGCAGGATAACCATGGCCTCGCCTTGGACACTCGACAGGTTCCAGGTGTTTCTGGGGACCTTTGTGCACAGCAAGACGCGCGAGGAGCTGGAGTACTTACACGATGCAGCCGTGGCTGTCGACAAGCAGGGCCAGATTGTCGGCATCAAGGCTGGCTGCGGGAGCGTGGCGGCGGCGAAGAAGCAGCTGTTGGAGGGTCTCGGGCTAAAGGAGGACGAGGTGGACGTCTGCTCTTGCGGCGAAGGGCAATTCTTCTTCCCCGGCTTCATCGGTAGGTACTCATCTTTCTCTTGGCCTTCCCCGGCCGGAGCATCAACCAAGTACGAGACTAATGGCCTCCCAGACACACACGTCCATGCGCCCCAATACCCCAACGTGGGCATCTTTGGCAAGTCGACCCTTCTCGACTGGCTACAAAAATACACATTTCCGCTCGAGGCCAGCCTCAGGGACCTGGACAAGGCGCGCAGGGTATACGGGGCGTGCGTTCGTCGGACGCTGGCACACGGCACGACGACAGCTGCCTACTTTGCCACCATCGACGTGGCGGCGACGAAGCTGCTGGCGGATTTGTGTCTGGCTCTGGGCCAGCGGGCGCTGATCGGACGGGTCTGCATGGACGCGCCGGCCATCAACCCGGAATACTATCGCGATGAGTCCCCCGAAGCATCGCTCCGGGCGACGCGTGAGACGGTCGACTACGTGCGGCGCATCGACGACGGCAGGGGCATCGTCTCGCCTATCCTGACGCCTCGGTTCGCACCATCGTGCTCGAGCGAGCTCATGACGGGCCTCGCGTCGATGCAGCGCGAGCACGACCTGTCCGTACAGACTCACATTTCGGAGCTCGTCGATGACGTCAAGCTGGCGACCAGCCTCTTCCCACACTCTGGATCGTACGCCAAAATCTACGACGACCACGGCCTGCTGACGGCCCGAACCATACTCGCCCACGCGGTGCGCCTCACCGACGGCGAGGCGACGCTCGTGGCAGCGCGTCAGGCAAAAGTGGCTCACTGCCCTTGCAGCAACGGCTGCCTCACGAGCGGCAAAGCCCGCGTCCGTTGGCTCTGGGACTGCGGCATCGACGTCGGTCTCGGAACCGACATGAGCGGCGGCTTCAGCCCTTCTATGCTCGAGGCTGCCCGTCAGGCTGCCCTGGCCAGCCGATACGTAGCCATGGACCTCGCCCCCGGCGGCGAGGCGTGCGAGCGAAGTAAACTTGGCGTCGAAGAGGTTCTGTATCTTGCCACCAGGGGCGGCGCCGAGGTCGTCGGCCTGGCTGATCGTCTCGGCCGCTTCGAGGTTGGCATGCAGTGGGACGCCCAGCTCGTTTCGCTCCATCTCGTGCCCCGGGACGACGACGACGACGAGCCGGCGGGCTCGAGTGATGCCGGTAACGTCGATGTTTTCGGCTGGGAGACGTGGGAGGATATCATGGCCAAGTGGCTCTATAACGGTGACGACCGGAACACCAACAAGGTCTGGGTCAGGGGCCGTCTGGTCCACGCCAGGTCGCGATGACGACGACCAAACCTCGGGGCTTTGCCTCACTTCATCTACCTACCTACCTATCTCTCTATCTATCTGTCTGTCTGTCTGTCTATCTATCTATCTTCGCCTCTCTTCATCTACTCTCGTCTCTCTCGTCATTTTCCATGGCCCACCAGCGACCAACCGTCCATTGCATCGATCCCGTCTCCAGGCCGAGTCATAACTCCCCCCCCCCTTCTTCCCTCCACCATGATCTACTCAGCGACAATTATTTGGGGGGGGGGTTTTTTTTTTTTTGCCCTCCCCGTTGGACCTTGTCCAACTCTCTACCATACCAGACAATCATCTTCCCATAAGGCGTACCCCTCTGGCCCTCCCGTCCGTCAATCGTCTCCTTGATCTTCTTGCGCATGCCGGCCACCAGCTGGGCCATGTCCTGAGACGACGCGCCCTGCTGCGCGTGCGCGTTGGCGTAGGCCGTCACCACTTCCGCCAGCTTCTCTTTCTGCTCCTCTGTCGGCTGTGCCTCCTTCTCGCTTTCGATCTGGTCCACCAGTTCCATCAGGTCGTTGCGGATTTCGTCTTCATACTGCTCCAGCAGCTTGCCTTGAAAGAGGAGGAATGGATATGACTCCGGTTCGGCTTTCGCTTCCGGCTGCTGCTGCTGCTGCTGCGACGACGACGACGACGACGACGACGCTATGTCGTCTTTCTTGTCGTCATCAACCGTCGCTTTCTTACTCTTCTGCGTCACGCTGTCTCGCCGTCCAGTTCTTGTCGACGTCTTGCCACAAAGGCCGCCACTCTCGTCGCGCTTTTTCCTCGCCATCACTGTATCCTCTTCTTCTTTTTTTTTCGCTTTTATCTGAGAGCACGGGAGGAGGGAAATCGATCTCTTTTTATTGGGGGGGTTTTAGGGGGTTAGAAATAGAGTGATGAGGTTTTGGCTTTGCGTCGCTCCAGATGCTGCTGAGCTCGGCGCCGTGGTGGGATAAATGCAAGGCGAGGGTTGGCAGTTCAAGACGGTGCGGCTCGCTTCTTTTATAATCAACCGTTTTCCCATCATTTGCCGTTTAATTCACGGCCCTCCGGCCTGTTCGGACCGGAAACAAACGGCTTCGACAGCCCTGGCCCGGGGCCGGGATGTGCAGTGAAACAAACGCGTCTACTTTCCTTCTTTCTTTTTCTCTTCCTATATTCTTCATTCACATCAACGCTTCTCAATCTTCGTCATTCTCTACGCCACCGCGTCTTGTCCAGCCATTGTCAGAATGCGTCTCGGCGGAAAGAAAGTTGGTCAGGAACCACGACTGCTTCCTTTCTTTTACATCTTTAATTTTTTTGGGGGGTAATTATATAACTAGTTACCTCATCTGTCACTGTTCAACTAGATAGATATAATCAATAGACGTCATGTCAAAGTCCTCTGCTTCTCCGGGGGAAAGAAAGGAAAAAAAAAAAAAAAAAAAAAAAGGTCGAGATTCATAGATTGGGTATAAAGCGGATAAGAACACCACCACCATGTGATATGACGTTGTAAACGAGGCCCTCGGTGGCGAAGCTTCATTTCTCCGGGAAATTGCTCCTTTTTTTTTTCCCAGTAAGGAAAACAGGGCCGTGATTTTCTCTCCGCCAAGACCGGGGGGGAAACGACAATGAAAATCACCAACGCCAACCAACCTTTCCGCAAATGGCGGCTTGCGCCTCGTGGCTATTTCTCTCCTGTTCATTCCGCTCCAGTTAGTCGTCGTCACTTCGTTCACTCATTGGCTTCCAAATCCTCTTCCAGAGAGGACTTGATCCTCTTCGTTCCAACCTGTGGACAACGCGTTCAAGACTCGTTCAAGCTTCAGGGTCCCATTGAACCCATGCCGGTTCCGCAAAACTCATGTCAGCCACAGGCGCAACTTTCGACTCTTGATGATTCTCGCAGGCTCCGGCGTACGGGTTCTTGCCAAGGTCCCTCTCAGGCGTCACCACCTCAAACAGCTCGCTGCCATCTTCGCCCACAGAGACGGGTGAAGCCGTCGCCACGTTTCGAGAAGCCGCGGCCAAGGCGCGGCGCCTGCACGTCCTCTTCTGGCCTCCTCGCTGCACTCTTCTATGAGCTTCGTCGCGCTTCTTCGTCTCTATCTTGTCATTCTCCACCGCCCGCGCCGCATCTTCGGCCATTCGCACCAGATCTTGACGGATTCTCGGGCTCAGGCGCTCCCAAGCATCCGGGTCCAGCCCCGTGGCGGCGTCTCTGAGGCGGTGGTACCATAACATGGCCGTCGTTAAGATGTACAGCCTGCGATACTCCTCGAGCGTCTCGATCCGCGTTGCTCTACTCTTCTTGGCTGCCTGGTTATTGCGCTCCCGGTCCAGCCTCTGGATTTTAGCCGACACGCTGTTGTTGTGCTCCTGGACTTTCTTTATCTCCTCGTCATCCGCCCCGTGCGAGGCTGAGAGGTATTGTGGCATCGCCTTTTTCGGCGGGAGATCAGGAACCTGCGAGGGTGGCAGCTTTGGTGGATTTTGTCTCTGGTATTCAAGCTCCTTGTGGACTGCGCGATGAAGCACTTCGCTCTGATCGTCGGGCAGATAGCAGGGGATCGCGATTCCGAGCTCCTCCATCGAGTGGCCAGCCACCAAGAGGAGCGGCTGAGCAGGCGCAGGGGCTGCAGGAGCCTGAGGCCTGGCATAGTTGGTGGCAGCTGGCATCTGATTCAAGTCGATATACTGGTTGTCGAAACCAGGCAGCTCGGGACCTGAAAGCGCCGGACCGGGAAGCATGGGACCTGGGACCGCGGATCCTTGAGCCCCGTCGGTGACCAAGGGGAAAGCCATGAAGCATGCAGCATCAAGGCCGGCCTGATGCACGTTCTGAGCCGTCATCATACGCCTCTTGCGCGAGCCATGGCCTTGAATGCATGACGACAGGTCTACGTCAAGAGCCCGAGTGGCTTGACGCTTTCTCGAAGTCATGATGCTGGGTGGATAGTGTCGCTTCAGGCACAGTTCAGAAGAGGGCGGCTGTCGCTGAAAAAGGTTTCTCCAACGGTGCTTCACCGGGAAGCCAAGTCTAAGCTGTCGACAGTTCATGTCAGCAAGGCCTAAACGGGAAGAGAAGGGCAGGCTTCTTATAGCCAAGTCATGACGACGATAACTTCGCGGAGTCTCCTCGCAGAAGCTGACGCGGAAAGTTGGCCTTTGCTTGCTCGCACACAGCAGATAGTGCTGCCGCGTAGCAAGCGTCGGGAAGTCGAGGCCGCGACATCATGAGATCATGAGGTCACGGGCCAGGCGTTTGGGGGGGGAACATGGCATGAGGGAAGACACGATGAGATGGCAAGAGGCTCACCTCAAACTGAGTAGGGCTGGGATGGAACGGCAAACCAAGCTGTCGACGAAATCTCCGTTGACGAGGGCGAGCCAGACAGTCGGTGATTCGAGTATCGTGATCAGAAGGCGAAAGAGATGAACGATGACGAAGAGAGGAGGAAGGTGATGGAGAGAAGGAAGACGAGGAAGACGACAAGACTAGAAAGTGTGGGTGCGTGAGTGGGTGGATGAGAGGAGGGCGGTAAAGAGGACGACAATAGGCGGTGGCTTCATTGAGCCCTGCGTCAGAGCATTGTCAAAAGCCACGTGCTTGCCGCACCGATGTGGACCACTGCGATTCACCTACCGAGAGTTCGGCGGCTAAAACGGACGAAGAAGACACTGACTGAATCATGGAAGATCCAGTCGCCATCTGAAGGTGTTGCCCATCGCCCGTCTCGGTCCTGGCCGTTGGCTGCTGTCCGTCCTGACTTTCGACTTCCGAGCGAGCACGTCGTCCTTTTTCGTAACCCATCATCTTGATGTGTTTCATCTTGGCTGCGTGGTTCGTCTTGGCGGTCGAGCTTCTGCATGGGAAGCACGTGGAGTTGATGGTCCTTCTTTATACTATGGGTCTTGTATCATCTGCCCGCTCAGAGATCCTTGCTTCGATGGCGGTCTAGGTTTTCCACAAGGAGCTTGTAATGTCAGCCATCGCAATCGTTCGTTGTAGGCTTTGGTTTTCCTCATTCTCATCGCCTCTCTCTTCGCCAGTATTCATCGCTTGACGCGATGTCTTTCTCTGCCAATTCTGGTGCCAGAATCGTTTGCCATCTCCTTCGAGCTGATCCCGGGAAGCTCATCGCGTCGGCTCATCAGTCGTCTTGCTCTGGTATTTATCGATATCTCCCTCCAGCACGTAGGTACCTGGGTAGGTAGGTAGGTAGGTAGGTAGGTAGTCAAAGAATTCGAAACCATCATGCCACCAAACCCTTTTCACTCTCTCCTGCTATTTTGGCTTCCCGAGTTGATTTTTTTCGCTCAGTCTGTATCATTAGCACGTAGAGTTAGCTATGACCCTGCCTGCGGGAGCCTGGATATCCTCACCCCTATCCCCCACGCCCACAGCCAAGCCCACAGAGGATGGCGGTACTCGGGGTCAAGTCAAGCACGGAAGTCTCGGGATTTCAACGTCGACGAAGCAACCGAGTCCCCTCAATTTCCCTGCCTCCTGTCTCCTGCCTCGCCGAGGCTGGGAGGGTCGAGAGACAGGTGCTACCGGGCATCAGGCAGGTACCTACCATCGGCCTTGAGGCAACAGCCACCCATCCATCATATGCTATGCCGCGAAGCTTTCCATCACTTCTACGTCTTCATCGAGGTGCTATGGCAACATCACGTGCTGCTGCTACAGCTTTCCTCCATCCTTGCCCATCGTGTGTTCCGCCAACGAAACGACAAACCTGCCGCTTGCTTCGGCCTCTGCCTCTCCCTTCCCCTCTCCCTTCCCCTCATCCCTTTCTCCTTCTCTTCTCCTTCTCCTTCTTCAGCTTCTTCACTTATCCTTCTTCTCACCCTGACGCAGCCACTCGCTTCACAGCGCTAGCCACGTCCCGTTGCCCGTCCATCGACACGGCCCCATGTCCTCCCTCCACAGCTGCCGCTGCTCTTGGCTCCCGTCGACCTCGCGGCCCCTCGCGACCGCCAAGGCGCTGCGCATCACCCTGTTGAAGTTGCGCTGTCTCGACATGTCAGAAGTCGCGCTGCTGCCAACGGGAAAGTCGAAGGCCTCACCTGGCGCTCTACACTGAGTGTGACGATACACGCTTCCTGCGCCCGCAAAATCGTCTCGCACGCCCGCACCAGGCTCGACGACGCTTCCAGTTGCAGCTCTTCAGCGATCAGAGGCAGCAGCAGCGATCCCTGCATGAGGTAGATGCCAAAGAAGAACGGCATCAGCTCCAGCCCTGGGTCGAACTCGAGAATCCGGCCGACGGCGTCCGCTGCCGATATGGCATGGCTCGCAGCCTTGAAGAAGGCGGCCGATGACGTCCAGGTGTTGTTGTCACCGACAGCGTCCCATCGACCCGCCAGCAGGATATGCAACACGTGCGTCGCATGCGTCCCGTATGCCACGATGGTCCGCGTCTGCACCTCGTCGTGCGTCGTCCGATGGTTGCCGCATGCCGGCTGCGTCGACGGGCTGCTGCCGCGGCTGCTCGCTTCGCCTAGCCGCGACTCGCTGCCGCTATCCACCTGGATGCTACCCCACCTGCACCGCTCCTCGAGCCTCGTCAGGCTCTGCTCGTACAATTCGACGTGGCGACGAATCTCCTCGGCCCGAGACTCCCAGTCGCCGGACGCACGCATATCACGACCGCAAGACGGGTGATTCTGCGCATGATGCAGATCCACAACTTCTCCCAGGATCGCCATGAGCGGTAAGAAGAAGCCGAAGATGCCGTGCCCCCGGCACTCGAACCGAGACTCGCCGCGCCACGCCTCCAGCGCCCCGAACCTGCTGGCCGGCCCGCCCAGGCCCTGAATACCTGTCTCTTGGTGTGCCGGGAAATTGCCCATCTGCCATGCCGTGTCGTCCATTGGAATCAGGAGTCCGTCGCACTCGATGTCGAGAATAGATAGGGGACGGTCGAAGCAGAGTGCCAGGTGCCGGTCGACGATGTATAACAGCCACCATAACCTCCTCCGCTCCTCTCGCTCCTCTTCGGCTGCCAAGTACGGCGCGTTTCGGCACAAGTCGTTTGGGTGCGAAGCATCGAACTCGTCCTTTATCCGTACATCCGGGGGGACCTCCCGCCCGAGCTTCAGCTCCCGCGCGAGGGACCAGGCTGCGTTCCACCACCGCAGACTCGCACCCTTGTATTCGCTCGCAGATGCAACGGTAGCGATGTGCATGTAGGTGGCGACGTCGTCAAGCTGGCCGGCAGCCCCCAAAGTGGCGCATTCGGCAGTGGGCATATCCATGCCTTCTGAGCCGGCCATAGCGACACCAAAGCCGTCGCCGAGCGAGTGAGCTGCCAGGGAAGCATCAGACGACGGGCATGTCTGATGCAGGGAAGCATGGACGAGAGGCTTGAGTAGGCGCAGGGTCAAGTCCAACAGTCTTTGGCAGACCATGCCTCGAGCGGCCGGCGAGCTCGTCAGCAGCGCTGCGTCGCTCGTCTGAGCAGCCACCCACAGCATGCTGGCGAGGAGCGCTGGCTGGCACCTCCTAGGCCGGATCGTATGAAGGAAGGATTTCCTGCGGAAGACGAAGCCCAGCACGTAGGGCGACAGTGGATGCAGCTGAGCAGTCGACGAGAAGTAGCAGTCGAGCAGGTCACAGGCCAGGCTGACAGGCAGCAGCGCGCTTTCCAGATGAGACACAAGAGGTCCGAGAACGGGATAGCGAAGGTGAGTGTACGGAGCTGGCGTCGGAACGTGGCCTGGTGACGGCGACAGAGACGTCGACGACATGTGCATGCCCCAGCCAGGAGACGCCATGGCAGCCACGGGATACGGATCCAAAGGACTGCTTCTGACGGCGAAGGCAGGGCCGGCTTTGAAGCCATCATGACTCTGCGGAACCGGCCCAAGACCGAACCCCGGATCGGCATAGCCCTGAGGGCTGCTGGTCGGCATACCACCTGCGGCCACATCGAGAGGGAGGCCGTGCTCGCAGCAGTCGACAGGGATCCCCCCGTAACCGGAGACGTCGCCTTGCTGGGAAACATCGACGACCTGAAGCTGCTGTGGGATGACGTCCGGGACCGGGGCTAGGGTCTGAAGGATATGCCGTCGGCCGGGCGTGGCCGCTGGCCTGTCGCTGCCGTCCTCGCTATCGTCGCTGGGCAGGCTGGTCGCCCAACTGCCGCCCTCAGATCCGTCCACACTGAGCGTCTGAGGCTTACACGACTCCCGACGATGGTCGGTAGCGACTGCTGCTGCTGCTGCCGCCGCCGCCGCCGCTCTTTCAGCGAGGTCCTTGCGCGATGCTTTGCCTCGCTTTTTCTTCTCGCGGATGTACTCGCAATCGAGCTTGAAATCTGGGTAAACCAGACGGCTTAGTTAGTAAGACCGGACAAGAGAGAAGACGCAAGAAGTGCAGATACCGATACAGTGGGCGCACGGCTGGCGCCCGTCGCATTTGGTCCGCAGCTGGTTGCATCGATCACATGCTCGACTGACCCTCCTCCTCCTAACTAGAATTGAGGGCTTACTGCCACACCCGGCTCGCCCCTGTTTGGCAGGAATAGGCGGTTGCTGTGGCTGTGGCGGCGAAGCGTCTTCGTAGAACTGCTGAACGGGGTAAGCACCGACGGAGAGGTCAGAGTACGGCGGCGACGGCCAGGCCCTGGACGGCGGAAATTGAACTTGTCCAGCATACTCATGAGGGGTTGTGGAGGTGCATTCGCCGTCAGGGGGGTGGTGATCGAAAGGGTCGACGGACAGCATGTCAGCTTGTGTGTGCTGTGCTGCAAGGCACCAACCCCTAGCTTGGCGATGGTGTAGCGGTTACGCCTTGATCTCCCAGTCCTTTTGCCCCTCCCTCTTGTGCCGAAATTATGAGGGCAAACGTTGTGCAATGGGAGGATGGAAGGCTTCAGTTGGAGAAGACGGGGTGCAATATCTGATCTGATGAGTACAGAAAAGGGGTAGGTGGCCAGAACGGAGCGGAATATGAGGCAGAGCAAACAGAGTCGAGAGCTTTGAGAGCCCAGAGATAGGGGGGGGGGGCGAGGAGAGATAAGGTAGCTGGGGCAGAGGAGTTAGGGAGCAGTGCAGGGAAGTCAAGAGATGAGAGGCTGCAAAATCAGGAGACGAAGAGGCAGTAGGGGGAGAGTGAGGTAAGAACCAAACAGAAGGATAGAGATCGGACAGGCTACCGGGATGCGGACGACTCGAACCAAGCAAACGAAGAGGAACAGAGTCCAGATATCAAATTATTCAAGCACTCCAGGTGACGGCAAGGCTGTGTCCGTGCTGCCGGAGAGGCCAAGTACACGCACATAAGAGTATCGTATTCGAGATGGATGGACGGCAGCATGTTTGCGCGCTCCCTGCTCCTTTCTGCCCGCTCGTCCTGAACTCATCTGACCATCACTCAGCAGGGGCCCCAAGGCCACACACAACGACGCGCTTTGACCGGGGGGGAGGGGGGGGGAAGGAAGGAGGGGGAGGGGGGGCGGCCGAATGACAGTCTTCCTGACCGGAACCGCATCCTCTCGTTTCTATTGTCGCCCATTTTCTTTTGCGCCTGTCCTCGATGGGCGCCGGCACGTCAAAGCGTCACCACCCGGAGTCCAGCCCCTGGAAAGCTCTCAAGAAGGAGAAAGAAAGAAAGAAAGAAAGAAAAATAAACAATAAGACGGGACCTTCGGCGGGCCGTCGGTGAGCACGCAGTCAGTACAGTTGGTGGTCGTTGCATACATGCAATGCAGTACTTCCCTGGTGCACGGCGCCCGTTCATCCTCCCTCAATCTCGTCAGGAGCAACAGTCGAGGAGCCGCGGTAAGGCTCGAGACAAACATCGTGACCGAGACGAGGAAGGATAAGCAGTCAAATGTCCACCGCCTGGATACCTTTAAATTTTTTTTTTCCCCTTTCCCGTGAGGCTGACGAACAAAATTCTGGGCGGCGGCGGCCCCCCCCCCCTTTTTTTTTCTTCGTGTGCGACGCGGGTGCCCGCCTTGTTTTTTTTTTTTGTTTCTGGCGGAGCGATGGGGCGTGGCGGTCTTTTATTTCCTTTTCTTTCCTTCTTCTTGCTCAGCTCATGTCTTCCTGAGGCGGCAGGGACCCTCATCGGTGTGCTGCTGCGGTGAGCCACGTCACCAGGCGCCGCTCTATCAATATATATGAGAAGAAACGTCCGTCCTCTTCGCCCACAACAGGATATACACACCACTGTGACTGACTCCACGCACTCCCCGGAGACAAGCCACGGAGCATGCGGGGCATGCAATACGCCCGATGGCTGACGATGAGTTTGCTCCGGCCCTGCACGTTGCCCAGGGTCCGGCATTCCCGGCATCGGACGGCCCGCTCGTTTCGACGCTTTCGAGGGCCATCCTTTGCCGCTCGCTCGAAGAAGAAAGGAATCATGAACGGGTGAAAAAGGAATCCAGGCCCATGGCGCTGCCGCTGAAGAATTAGACCCTGTTGCTGCTTTCCAGATTAGGTAGGAAGACTTTACTTCCGTGTTGTGCGAATAGTCTGCAGATGTTGCTCGGGACTGATAGACTATTTGCACGTCTTTGGCACTGCATCACCGCCAGAAGCCAACCTCATGCCCTCGAGACAGAACATTGAGGCGTCCAGAAGCGGATCCAAAAACTCAGGTTCCTACCGTAAAAAGAAACTCGCATTAATTGAAAAGCCTTTTCCAAGCCACATCATCCACCGCCGCCACCGCCATCCTCCGATCTACAGACATCCCCACCCCCCTCCCCCTTTTTTCCCACTCTCGGATGGCCGCCCCTTGGGCCCTAAGAGAGCAATCGGCACCGCGGCCACGAATCGGAGCGCTCCGCCGCAACAGCCGCAATCTATCTCGAGTTCCCCGTCTGAAAGTCCTCTCCCGGGCTCCCGGCTCGCTTTCCCAACCCCTGGGCCGGCCTTCCGGACCGTTGCCGCTTTGTCTCGGCCGTCAGCCTGTGCGACGCATGGCCCTTTCAGCTTGCCTTTTTACAGAGATGGCGGTGATGACGACGATGGTTGGGACAGCCAGCAGCCACATGGCTCACATACAGGTGAATACCGCTTGATCCCATCTATCATCAAAGCCCTATCCATATTAAGATGCCATCCTACTGTACTGTGCTGTACTGAGGCTTCCCACCCCCAAGGCGTCACCTCAGACATGGCGTTCCTCCGTAGCAGCCACCTGTCATCCAACATGACAAGAAGCCTTCTTCTGCCGTGGCCCGTGGCTACGCTGCCGGTTTTCCCCGAACAGCAGCAAATCTCAGCGCACAACGGTTCGTCCTTTGATGCTGAACCAACTCCCGCGAGCCTCTCAGTCGCACGAACACTTGCACACACTCTACGTGACACTCTCGACGCACTGTGCGGTGCGGCCCGCCCACGTGGCGTCTTCCGCCTGCCCGGCACGGTGCAGGTCTTGTGATCCCGTGCAACTTCGTACAGTGCTTTAGCAACGAAACATGCTGGCGTCAGACGACATTCTGTTTCGCCGACCACGTCGGACTTCGTCGTATGCTAGACCTTGTATGTGTGTAATTGTCTCTCATCTTTTTTCTTACTACGGTCCTGCAGCGCCCACCATCAGCAGCCTCCGAGTCAGTGCTGTACGCCACGTCGGTTGCATTCGAAATACTTCCCCTTTGTCCGGCCGTGACGGGTCCGGCTTTATACAGGTATCTACGATCGAGCCCAGCAAGATATCGTACAGGACACCTATGTCAACCATAAATTCGCTCCAAGTTTCCAACCTTTTATTACCGTTCATCGCATCCTGAAAAGGCACTGGGTCGTCACATCGCTCAGTTGCCGTCATTCCCAACGCCCCAGTGTGTCCAACTGCAAATCCATTCTGTCCAATCCCTTTCATACCAATCCTAACATGGAAAGAAACAAAACGGGCAAGACAGAAAAGCCCCCGTCAATCCAGACCCGGCAGCCAGGCCTTGTCGCTCATCGTCGCCAGACTATTCAGATGGACTCGGGGCTGCTCGTTGCCGTCCTGGGGTGTCTGCATGATGTTGCTGTTGTGGCTCTGGCCAAAGGTGAAGACGGGGCTTGCCGTGCCAACGTCCCAGCCCTCAAAGTTGTGATGCCACTTCGCGCTGTCGTGCAAGATCCAGTGCTGGCCGTTGAAACCCATTCCTTGCTCGGGCGATACTTGCCGGCCGCTGCCGAGGCCGTCGCTGTGAGGCGGCATTGCGCAACTGCCCACGGGGAGCAGTGACGGGTCGTCGTAACCCGGCTCCGGCGGCGCGCTCGGGGCCTGACGCGCCCACCCATTCAGCATGTCGGTACGAAAGTCCATTCTCCCCGCATCAAAGGACAATTGCGGGTGACAATGCTGCGGAGGCGCCTGCAGCGACGGCATTACCGTTATCTGGTTTTCAATTCCCGCCATGGGCGGTGCGAACGGAGTCGCATGCACCGGCGTGGGGTGGTGGCCAGGAGGGCTATTCTCCGTCCAAGGCGGCACCATGCAATCGTCGTCGGAATGCGTCGGGGATGTGCGCGAGCTCGACTCGGGGGACGGAACCTCGGACGTGTTGAAAGAGCCATACTTTTCGTCCGTCCGCTTCAGGACGCTCACCGCCTCCTCCGGGAGCTCACACTTCCACTTCCTGGCGAGGACACTAAGAATGCTCAAGGTTCTCCGGGCGCAGAGCCAGTCCTCGGCCATCTCCTCCAGATGCTTGACGCCGTGGGTGATGTCTCGCCTAGCGCTCTTGTCGGGCAGATTTAGCAGGTGAATGGTGCAAGCGCTGTGAGTCATGTACACGGCGATGTTGCAGATCTGCCGGAGGTTGTATATCTTTTTGTATTGTCGCATGAGCTTCGAGATGTCGCCAGCATGCGTGGTGCATATCCTCCGCGGGGACACGTGCGGTGGCAGCGGCGAGGCAGAGGCCGAGTATTTCAGGAACGGCCGGAAGAGGTGGATGTACTGAAGATGGTAGAACATGCTGGGCTCGCCTGGTCAGCGCTGCGTGTCTCGACAAAGGGCTTGTTGAGGGATCAGCCGGGCTCACTGGATGAGAGTCACATGGGGCAGCTGTCCTTCTCTTGGTTCAAACTCCTTGGGCAGTTGGCGGTGCCATTCTTCCAGCCGCTGGTGGATTTCACCGAGCATCTTGAGTTCGGCCGTCTTGCCACGGGATCTGCCAATGTGGTTGGGATGGTAGAAGAAGATGAGGAGGTCGCTGCTGATCTCGGACAGGCTGGAGAGTAGCAATGCCGCCGCGCGCGTCCTCCATGGCTGTTGGTAGGACAGGCTGTGACCCTTGTCGGTGATGGGAGACCAGGTCGCGGCGTCTTCGTCAGGGAAGACGTCAAACTTGGAGACGTTGGACGAGCTCCGGGGCAGCTGAGGCAGCCGGCCCAGGTAGTTGGACCAGCACTTATCGAAGAAGAAGCATCCCCAAAAGGTAATCTTCCTGGCGTCAATCTCCTCTTCGCTCATCAGCTGGCTCGAGGCCCCGCTGACCTCGAGGTTGAGGCCGAGGTCTTGGGCCATGCGGAAGCTCATGCCGCTATAGACCCAGCCTTTGGACTCGCGAGCGCAGCCGGCTTCACGGACGGACATGAGGGCGAGTGCCTGAACGGTGGCGAGGCGTGGCTTCGCAAATTCTTCATTGGCAAGGATCAGACGCTCGGCCTCCTCGAAGAAGTGGTCACCCTTGGTGCGGCTGACTCCGAGCGTGGCGTAGGCTCCGGCAACGTCGGTGAAGTGACAGCCGAGGGCAAGCATGGCGTTGACCAGCAGGGGAGAGCAGTGAGCAGTGGCGTCGCGTCCGACTCCAGACGCGCCCTTGGCGAAGTCGCGCCAGAAGAGCTTCTTGGAGAGGGTGGTGAAGTAGGCGTAATGGTAGTTGAAGTACACTTCGATGAGGTGAACGACGAGCGCCGCGTCGGTGGTGACGCGGGTCCATGAGGTGACGGGATTCGGGTCGCGAGGCTGCTGGCGCAACAAGGATTCGGCATACGACTCGTCGATGGAATCGGCCAGATAGATGAGGTGGGAGGTGCCGCCGATGAAACGGACAGACCCATTCTCCAGCCTGAGCTCGCCCATCTTTCGAGCCAGCTCCGTTTCGCCCTGCAGCGATGCAAAAGCGGCGGCATCATCGTCGTCATCGGACTGGTCGGGAGTGACGATGCGGCCGCAACGGGAGGTAGAGTCGACGATGTGCTGTGCAAAGTCATCGAGGTTGTCGGAAGCCCGAAACCTCTTGACGACGTCACCAACATCGTCCTCGGGTGCATTGAGTATGGCCTCGACGATGATCTGCAAGGTTGAGCTCCGAGCTTTGATGTTGTCGGCCCGTTCACGATAGACGCCCTTTCGGCGGTGGTCAGAGCTGGGATCGTAGATGCACTCCGTGCCGTATACGCTGGCACAGGCGGCGCAGCTAGGCAGTGCGCCATCGCACTTGGACTTGCGTTTCCTACAGGCAATGCAGGCGGTGCTGATGCAGCGTCTCTTATGGCCCGACGGGTCCGCCGCTTGTCGCGACGTCTTGTTGGAGCAGGCCAGGCCGGCCATGGGTGGCGACGGGACCACCAATGACGGAGCCGACGACGAAGACGATGACAGTTCCGGTTTCCCCTTGGGCAACGAGGCACGGCTGGCGCTGGGGGCCATGGTGAGAGCGCCAGGGTAGCACGCAACGGCAAACTTCAGCGAGCGGGAGTCGATGCACAGATGGTTGATTGCCTTGGCCGACGGGCCCACAGGAGCTGACGCGGGCAGATGGCCCGACGTCTCATCGGGTCTCTCTCCCAGCAGGTAGGATATTGTGCGTCTGGGTAGAGTAGATGAGCGATGCCGGTGACCCAGATGTTATAGGATCGCTTATTCCTTCTACTCGCTGCCGAGGATCTTTGTTATGCTGGCGGTCGCCCCCCCCCCTCTCTCTCTTCTCTCACTCTCTCTCTCTTTCTATCTCTCTCCGTCGAAGCCTGAGGTATGTTGGTCTGCCGCTGACAAGTAGAGAGAGTATCCTCGAGGCTTGCATGTACTTGTGCCGACCACGAGCCACTATTGGACCCCTGCCTCGGTGCGCAGATCGAATTGAAATGGCGCGCTGTAGCGAAGCGGGTGTGTAAAGAAAAAGCCGAGAGAGAGCAGCGGCTGAAGAGAAAAAGAGAGGGACCGGGGGGGGGGGG